>JAACJT020022673.1:0-32782 GCA_009936485.2 Gymnarchus niloticus | reverse complement strand
GTGCAGAGGAGAGATGCTGGGTATATTGGGAGAAGGATGCTGAGGATGGAACTGCCAGGCAAGAGGAAAAGAGGAAGTCCAAAGAGGAGATTTATGGATGTAGCGAGAGAGGACATGCGGTTGGTGGGTGTGACAGAGTGGGATGCGGAGGACAGGAAGAGATGGCGAAGATTGATCTGGTGTGGTGACCCCTGATTGGAGCAGCTGAAAGGGAATGATGCTGATTATGATCTGGCAAAACTGAGAATGGTACCTGGTCCCATTTTTTGGTACCATCTCTGCTGCTGTTCCAATCAAGCCAAGTGGATACCATGACAGTCACGTGAAAACGCTGCAGGCAACTGATTAGTCAGAAAGAATCAACAGCACTGCGTCATCAACACACGATGGGGTATACTGGGCAAAGCATTTTAGCAAGACATATTGGATTCGAATGACCGTCTGTTGTTTTTAACTTTAACCAGTGTGGATGCCATAGTCAACTACTATTACATATTAAAATGCGTATGCTGTGTATGTGTGTTTCAGATCTTTCACTATTTGCAAAGTTGCCGCCACAGACCGTCTGTTTGGGGGTTCGACCGAGTAGACCACCGTTTTTCAGCAGTGTTTTGTTTTGCTGCACTCAGCCACTTCTGAAATAAAAGTTTTCTCCTTGCTGTGACAAATAGGCACATATTGAGAATCAAATACAGAATCCCTTCCATATCATCCATTGTTCTTTCCTGTTTGTCACGATGAAGATGATGTTACGGGAATTGCGTGCAGCGTCATGACCACCAGCTTTCTGCAATAGAAACAGAACACCAAGCGAGTAGAGTTAAGTCGAGCCCAGTCGAGCTGAGTCGAGTCAAGCCAGTACCATGCAATGGAAATGCGCCATTAGGAAAGTTCTGTGCAACTGACAGGCAGAGGGCATAGGTCATCGACTGTTCAGTAGCCTGATGGCCTGTGGAAAGAAGCTGTCCTTGAAGTAGCTGGTGCGGGTGGAGATGCAACAGTGAGTCTTCCCAGAGGGTAGGAGAGTGAAGAGGCAATGAGCTGGGTGGCTGGTGTTGCTGATGATCTCCTTGGTCCTTTTTTGGCAGCGGGAGAGGTAGATGGATTTGAGGTATGGAAGGTCTGTGCCAATGATCTTCGAGACCATTTGGACAGTCCTTTTCAGCAGCTTGAGGTCCTGCGCGATTAGGTTCCTCATCCACATTGCAATGCATCGTGTCAGGATGTTCTCAATGGTGCAGCAGTAGAAGTTTACTAAGGTCTTCGTCCTGAGTCTAAAGCTGTTCAGCCTCCTCAGGAAGAACAATCTCTGTTGAGCCTTCTTAAGGTTGCAGCTGGTGTTGAGAGACCAGGAGAGGGGTTGAGAGAATCAGGAGAGGTGATCTGTGTACCCAGGAATTTGAAGCTGCTGACGGTCTCAACCGGATAGCCATTGATGGTTAGAGGACAGTGTGGCCCTTTGGTCTTCCTGAAGTTGACAATGATATCTTTGGTCTTGTCAACGTTCATGGAGAGGTTGTTGTTGTCACACCATACAGTCAGGTCTTTTACTTCCCTCCTGTAAGCAGCCTCGTCATTGTTACTGATAAGGCCAATCACTGTGGTGTCGTCCACGAAATTGACAATGGTGTTGCCCTTGTGCTGTGCCACACAGTCGTACGTGAATAAGCTGTACACCTGAGGGCTGAGGCAGCAGGCTTGCCGGACACTAGTACTGACAATCAGAGTGGATGATTTCTTGTTGCCCATTTTCACTGTCTGAGGTCTGTATGTTAAGAAGTCAAACACCCAGTCACAGATGGAGCTGCTTAGACTGAGGTCTCTTAGCTTTGACACCAATGTGGATGGCATAATGGTGTTGAAAGCCAAGCTCTAGTCCGCGAACAGCATTCCGACGTAGGTGTTCTTCTTATCCAAGTGCCCCAGGGTAGTGTGTAGAGCTAGGGCGATGGCATCATCCACAGATCTGTTTTGCTGGAAAGCAAACTGGAGTGGGTCCAGGGGTGAGGGGATGCTGAGCTTGATATGGGCCATGACAAGTTTTTCCAGGCACTTCATGACTAAGGACGTCAGTGCGATGGGATGGTAATCATTCAGGCAAGAGACGGTACTTTTCTTTGGCACAGGCACGATGGTGGTCTTCTTAAAGCACAGTGGCACAGTGCAGAAAGACTGAGACATGCTGAAGATGTTGGTGAACACAACAGCTACGTGGTGCATGCCTTCAAGACATGTGACGACATGCTATCTCTTTGCAGCTCTGGTGGCCCTCCATAGCTCATATCTGACATTCTTATACCGAGCACTGTCGTTGGAGGTAAGAGCCGCGGTCCATTCCCTCAGGGCCTGGCGAACAGCGGTATTGATCCTGTCAAGGTTTTTCTCACAAAAATGAAGCTCGAGACTTGAAGACTTAGTCCGAAGATGGCAAACTTTATTTCTAGCAACAAAGTGAGTGGGTTCCAATACACGACTGGAACACAACTGAACAACGCAGATTTCTGGTCCCTTTTTATACAGGTTCTAGCCCTCTGTCCCCTCCTCGTGGGGATTCCCAAAAATAGGTTACCAATCTTTCCAAACATCTCGCCGCTGTTATCTGTTGGTTTCCCCAAGTGTCCCTTCTCCAAAAGCTTTAATGGTGATCAGCTCTCCAGACAAACACCTGTTAGCCTGTCCATGACTGTCTACCCCATAAATATTGGTGACAAGGATTTCTTCTGATCCTTTAAAATTTAATTAGTTAAATGTATTTCAAATGTTATACACCAGCTGGCCTGTTGGCTTTGAGCATTCGGGATGGCATGCTTTCCCCTACATCTTTGTCCGGCACCTGTCATCTTCTCACGATTTACCTAATTACAAAGTGTTTTAAAAAGGTTACCCAAAGTTTTTAGGCTTATGTCCTACCAGACTATAATTCTTCCTGTCTTACAATTTTGCACACTAGATAATGAGGCACTTAAAATGTCATGTATTAGTTATTGCTTGTGACCGTTCCTCTAATCTCTCTCCCATGAATACGTTGGTGGCACGTGCGTCTGCCACCTGTGCAAGCAGCGTGGGTGTCTGCTAACTCTTTTGGACACCTTCCAGCGGCAACTTTTACGACCACCTGTCATCCTAACAGGTTTCATGATTTACAACAAGATTTGCACTTCACAGACTTACTGTTTGCTTGCTATAGATCTTCTGGTGCTTACAAGATTATGCATAGTTACATAGTTGTGCTAGCAATGTTATATATAGTTTCATAAAATGTTATACATGGTTACATAGTTTGGATACATAGTTTTATAAAATATTTCATAATCCATGGTTTCTGGTTGGAGTAGAAGCGGACAGTCTGGGAAGGCACAATGGAGTCCGTGCAGAACCTGACATAGTCTGTCACTGATTCAGCATACTCATCTAAGCTCTTGGAGGAGGCCTTGAAGACAGACCAGTCAGTTGAATCCAGGCAGTCTTGAGGTCTGGATTCAGGTTTGGGTGCCCAGCACTGTACTTTTCTCATTTGTGGTGGAGTGCTTTTCAGCTCCTGCTTGTAGGCTGGGAGCAAAAGCACCAACGAGTGGTCAGACTTGCCGAAGTGCAGACGAGTGATGGACTTGTAAGCGCCTCTGAATGTGGTCTAGCAGAGGTCAAGAGTCCGGTCACCCCTGGTGGGGTAGGTGATGTGTTGGTGGTACTTGTTTGCAAATGGCAGCGTACAGGTCGTCTAACGCATGCACAGCTGGAGTTTGAGGCAGAAAGTAAACAGCAGTGAGCAGCACCGAAGAAAACTCTCTGGCCAGGTAAATTGGCCAGCTCTTGATCGTAACATACTCCAGGACTGGCGAACGAGACTTGGAGACCACATCCACATCAGTTGTTGTTAATAAAGAAGCACACACCACCTCCCTTTGACTTGCTGGTTGTTTTTGTGGTGCAGTCCAAACGGTGTATGGTGAAACCCCGGGAGTGCACGGCGTTATCCAGTGTGTTTGGTGTTAGCCAAGTCTCTGTGAAGCAGAATACACTGCAGTTTCTAAGATCTCTTTGAGAGTCGATGCGGCAGTGCAAGTCGTCCAGCATGTTTTCAAGAGACTGGAGGTTGGCCAAGAGGATAGTGGGGATAGGAGGTCGGGATGAATGCCATCGCAGTCTTGCTAGCACGCCGCTACATCGCCCTCTTCTCTGTTTGGTCTGTCGATGTTCATTGTTGCTGTTTGGTTTTGTAGTGTTTCGAAGAATTTTTTGGGGTAAATTGGGAATGTCGAGATTTGCTGGAACCCCGTGCCTGATGTCCAGCAAGGTGCGTCGGTCATATACAGTAAAACAGTGGGTAACCGAAGAGACTAAGGTAACAAACAACAAAAATGCACAAAGTAGGGTAAGAGCAACTTGCAGAGTGTCACCATGGAGCAGCGGCATCTTTTTAATGTTTTTCACAAGTCGTATGTGAATTGAAATTTTAAATTTTGTAAAAATCTAATGCGATAGACAACAATTCATAGTGTCACTTAATATGGGTCTCAAGAGTGCATAAATCTAAAATGACAGTAAATTGACTTAAATCAGGAGAGAATATGCGTAACATGGATTTGCCTGCGGCATCTACATTTTAGCCTCTGTCCACCCACAGCGTGTAACTCGTCCCTAGGGGAGAATGTGCATAAGTCCAAAACGCACGCAGCTACACACTTTTTTGACTTAAGTTGACGGGAGAATACCACCCTATATGATTACCAGTTAGCTCAGCAAACTTATTAACGAGAAATCTAGGATTGTCAATGAAAGTGGGGAAATATGTTGAGCTAGCCACAAACATAGCTTTTTTTGTATTTTACAAAGCTGTATTTCCATGCTTTTTTAAGGCGGCCACCGTTTGTGTTCTAACCTTTGGAAAACTCTGCTTTCTAGCCAGAATGTGGTTATTACAGCAGGGATCCATGGCTTCTTCGAAGGGGTGCTGGAACATTAAGGAGACCTCCTCAAATTCTTTCACTTGAAATGTTCAAGTTTAGTCCTTCACTTTCCAATTAAAAGACATCACAAATCTTATCTGAATGAACAGGAAAATATGTTACCTAGAAAAATATATGTTCTGATTTCACAGTGAGAGCAGGGTCACGCTGTTATGCAGAAGCACCGTTACCTTTGATGCTGTAAGTAAAGACAAGATATAGAGTATTATGTTACTAAGCATCCATCCATTGGTTTATCCTGGTCAGGGTCACGGGAGGACTTGGAGCCTATCCCAGGCAGCACTGGGTACAAGGGTGGTGTATAGCCTGGATAGGATGTCAGTCCATAGTTGGGCACACACACGCACAGTCATACACTATTGGCAAATTGGAGACACCAGTCAACCTAAGTTCATGTCTTTGGACTGCCTGAGTAACCTGGAGTACTCAGCGGAGACCCACAAAGACATGCAAACTCCACAAACACACGGCTGACGCAGTATTTAAGCACCCAAACCTGAATTTGTGAGGCTACAATGCTACACACTGACCTACTCTTAATTAAGTATGGAGCACTAGAACAGAAGGATTTGGTTAAACCTGTCTCCACTCCTTGTTCCTTTCCCACATCCCTCTGTCAAATTGTATCCAGCATACCTTACAGTCATCACTCTGGGTTACGGTCCTTCTCACACATTTTGGCTAAGCACAGCAGCAGTTATTCCCTCCTTATTATCTGTGTAGGTGTGAGTTGGATCTGTCCCCAGCAGCCAGCAGAGAATGCTTCAGATCTAGCCATCATGTGACTGCACAACTGAGTTCTTTTGGCCATTGCTCGAGTGACCAGGGTCCCAGCTAAGCAGTATCCCAGGTCCCCTGCAGACATACCCAGTGAGTCCCCACAGCAGAAGAGTCACTGATGGAGGTATAAATTACTACCCCGAAGATGTAAACAAAAAACATTGTTATGGGGATCCAATTCATTGCCTGCCCTGCTGTTAATTAAAGTTCAATCTAGCAGAAATAAAAAAATGTGCTAGTTCAACACATTGCAATATACAGTATAATTCATGTTTTAGGAAAAGAGTAAAGCAAAAACACCTCCAAAGAAATATAATGGCAGTAAAAGGTGGTCCTTACAATAAATTTAAGTGGTGTGGCATAACAACTTTGTAAGAAGACTGCACTGTTCGATTAAGAATGCCTCTGAGATTTCATTAGTTCTTTGTAGTCCAAAAAGGAAATTAGCAGAGTTCTGGCAGAGAGCATCGGGATGAGAAAGCCTGGGGAATGGGCAAACATGGGTGCATTAAAGATATTATTACTTTGTTCATCTAATGCCCCACACCTAGCACCTTTACAGTACCACATCCCTGTGATTCAAACCAACACCCCACTAGCAGGGCATCAGTCTGTGCATGTTTATTGGCACCTTTTTTTATACAAATGTAGAACTGCAACTATGGTGAAGGCACACATGAAACAAGTCTTCATAGGGTTGTTATCAGCTGAGATGACAACTGTTAGGCGGAGTGTGTGTGAGCCACCGTCTTGCTCCCAATGTTTGCATCACCCTCTTTGCTTAACGGTGCACTGTCAGGCTGAGGGGTGGCTAATGGGTAAAAGTTTTTTTCACCATTCAGCACATGTGTGCTGTTTTATAAGCTGGGTTATTGCAGTTTTAATTGCTCCATGAATAATTAGCTCAAGATATTAGACAGCCTACACTTGTGTATGGCAATAACATGGTCCATAAAGCGGAACTGCTTGGACCAATCGTGCATTTTAACACCTTTAAGGTTCACCATTCTCCTACAGCCATTTTTACGGGGTAAGTGATTGAGTCTCTCATACAGTGTACAGGCTTCTTCAATATCTATTCACCTTCCATACAGCTTATATAAAGTGGACATGGTACCAGGGGACACTCTGGATGGTATGCCAGTTTATCATAGGACACGTATAAATAATGCAGACACACTACTTCATCCAACCTCATGTTTTTTGACTGTGGAAGGAAACCCATCTAACATGTAAACCCCTCATGACGAGTGGAGGTGGGTTAAGAAATCTCAACTTTAGAGTGAGACCATAGTGCTACCACACCACACTACCACCATGCTCAGCATATAGGAAGAAGCACTGAACACAAGATGATGAAGAATCAAATGATGTGTCATTACTGCATACAATCGATCAATTGTCACGCATTAACAACAGGGGTTCATACATCCATCACGTGGGGCCACGAAATCTGGTGAGGATGGTATCCCAAAGTCTCCATTCTGCACCCATATTTTACAAGGGTAGCCTGGGGGTCTCTTCCAGCTTAGCGGAGGGTGCCTCTCGGCTTTCCTGATGATAACACGAGCAGTGGCGCCATGGGCTGGGACAGCAGGGTTCAACAAGGAGTTCCCATGATGGGAGGCAGGCAGCCAAATAGGAGACTGCATGACAGGATGGAGTATGGTGGGGTCTGTCTCCTTTGGCTGCTACGGTAGCCCTGAAGGCCAATCATGAACCCTGAAACAGCTGGCTAACAAGGCTCTGGTGAGGACCAGGCAGCATGGGATGCTTCCTCACTGGCAGCAGATGGGCAAACGGTGGCAGTGGGCTTCAGGTGAGGCTTCAGTAACACAAATCCCAGGGCAAACAGGCCTTCAGTACTGCACTTCCTGCTATCTCTGTGCCAAGATGCTGGGACATACAATCATACATGGCCAGCATGACAGAAAGCACCAGGGTGAGGGCCCTGACATCTCTAATTTGAGTAGTCATGCCTAAACATTCTCTGTTTCAGGTGCAAACAGAAGAAGAATTCTGCCAGTAGGAACAAAATACTTAAGAAAAACCCTGAAACAAACACAAGAGCTTGTATGGCATGGCTGGATGTAAAAAATGGAGTGTGAGGTCATTGTTTATGTGCTGATTACTCTGTAATGCTACAAGCCTCCTTGGGCTTTTAAATCCAGCTGTGACCTCTTGCCCGTACACCTGAAACTTGGAAAATTTTTGGCAAGAAAGACACGTCTCCTGTTTCATCTCAATCCCGTGTGGCTAAATGAGAGGAGGCACAGGCCAGACAAGGAAGCGGAGAGGCAGCGCCATCTCAGGAGCTTAGAGGACACCTATGCTCACAGCCACACTGAGATGCGATGTGTATGTTTACATAAGCAGATGTGTTTCGGGTCATGTTAAAATGGTATATTTTCCAAGTATTTAACAGCCTCGTTTATAACATGACCAGCACATTTGTCATTGGTAAGAGAAGACATTATTAGAAAATAAAACAAAATATGTAAATGCCTTGCAATGGACTGGCAACACGCCCAGCATGTTGTAAGACTCGTGTCCTGTGGTGCCTAGGAATAAGGTCCAGGCACACTGCAATCCTGCAGAACTTACATAATAGATGGTCTAACATGAGACATTTCATGAAGTGCACATGACACAACTGCATCTTTGTCGATTTCTGTAGGGACAGCTCTGATCAGCTCGTGGAAGATTCTGCGTAAGTTACTCTGCAACTCGACACTGCACTCATGCACATGGCAGTACACCAACAATGCCGATGGGTAATTCAAATGCATCATTTTTGCTCTGTTTATCACCCTTACATGCCTCTTATCTGACCAGCTGAACCTAGAATCTGGGCTTCTTTTTTGCCTGTAACGTGGAGTCATTAGAACAAGGAGAACGAACATTGAAATACTTCTGAAACACAGTCCTAAGTTTGAATCAAAGTTGGCAGCCTGTGAAAGTCTTCACTCAGACATTTCCTTTATTTCCGTTTGTTAAACACCATAAACGGAGTTTAGAGCTGGACTTTCTGTGTTGCAGAATCTCTGAGTTAAGTGTTTCGTTGGCCACAGTGTGACGTTTCTCTCACAGATTTGTACGAAGGAATGTACAAATGGCTGGGCGACTGCATCAGTCTGAAGCCATACCTGACTCTTCTCCTTCACCAGTTCGGCTGAAGCACTGTGGGTTTCCAGCTATAAAATAACACTCATTGATTGGCTGAGGCAGCCATTAATAGGCTATTCTTGGCCTGATCATTGGGCCTCTATTTACACGTCTCCCATCCAACCACACACTACCATTTGAACTCAACTCTTCACATTTTAACAGCGTACTTAAAACAGAAATTGGAGCAGCCAGCAACCCTCCCCCCAAGCAGATGGAGATACACACGAAGAGCAAAGATTCATGGTACACCTGGACCACCGCGATAAACCTGCCATGGAACCAACTGCTGAGCCATCAATTGTGAATGGCTATTGTGCCAAGTCCCTGCTCTTGGTTAATGACTTCAGTTGTTTTCTTGCTTATTTAACATTTCTATTTGGGGCTGAGTGTGATTACTGGGCCCTGGCCGCTCTGCTAGAGCCATTGCAAAAATGCTGCAGTTGAGCTAATGTCTTCTCCATTGCATCAGACTTGGTAAACCTGCAGGTTTTGAGTGAGACCCTGCTGCCTTACAGCGAAGAGGAGAACATAATTCTCATTTCTTCACTGCCTTCAGCTACACCACGGCTGTGGAAACCCTCTAGGTCGCTAAAACACGGGCCGGGTGACTCATGGTCCTTTTCTGACTACTGAGCCCAAGGAGCTGAGGATTTTTACCAGAGAAAGAGCAGGTGTTGCCTGTCATACATCTCCTCTGCTCACACTCCAGCCATGGGCCAAGAAGAACAGAAGCTGTCTCAGCAAAAACCCACTGCAGGTTACGCCTTGTGTTTATTTAATCAGCTCTCAAGTGGGATGCGGCCAAAAAGACAATAGCACAATGCATCAGCAACTGACATTAAAAAGCATATCATTTGTGTGTGAGTGTGTAAGAGGAAATGGGAACAGGACATGGTGTAAGTTTTTTGGAAGAAATAGTCAAGCGAACTAAAGTACTGTTAGTAATCTGTTGTTAACTCACCAAAGGTCATACATAAAGGTCAGATTCACACACTGTGGACAGTTCAAGCAGGTCAGACTGCAGGAGGAAACCAAACTAGTCAGAGGAAACCCACATAAAGGGCTGAGGGAGAATCCGAACCCCAACCCTGGTGTGCGAGACCACCAAGCCACTCAACAAAACACCTGTATTAATAAACAGGTTCGACTAATAAGAGCCAATCATACAGCTCTTCAGCTGTAACTCTGAGCTCAACTGCCTTACAGTTCTGATGATAGAACTACATATTACACGTTTAAGTTTGCCATTTGGCTGCCTTGAGCAGTGATCACAGGTTATGGGGTGTAAACTAACTGATAGACATGTCAGTCTTT
This sequence comes from Gymnarchus niloticus, assembly GCA_009936485.2. NCBI lineage: Eukaryota > Metazoa > Chordata > Actinopteri > Osteoglossiformes > Gymnarchidae > Gymnarchus > Gymnarchus niloticus. The sequence continues at coordinate 22,553 of JAACJT020022673.1, read as the reverse complement.
GGCAACACAAAAGAATTGCTCATAACCTTTCATTGCACAGGCCTTTGGACGCTTAGAAATGTTGACCTTCTCATGGGTGCTGTATCCAATGGCGAGTCATGAAGCCAAGCAAGGACCCTTGCTGCTGTAACACTTTTACACTTTTGATAACATTGAGCCACCATTACTGGTATTTTCACCAACTGCTTGCTAGCTTAGAGGACAACTGAATAAATTGTGATCCTAGGAATTCCACCATGAAGAGATGCTGAAAAAGATTTTTGTCCTGCTGTGCATTGCTAGAAATGGGTTATTTTGGGGACTTTTCTGCATGCAGTCATTCATTAAAAATAGTACATTAAATACCTGGAGCTAAGTGTATGCCCAGGAACAGGGCCGTGATGTCAATGTTAGATGGGAAATTATCACTGTCTGGCGAGGTTAACCAGCACTGTGCACCCCCCCCTCCCACTTCCTCCCACCACAGGCAGGATATTAGATTGGGGGGGGCTGGGCTGCTAGTTGGGCACTGTGTAATCTTCCACAGGAAGAGTGAGGCAGCCAAGAGGCAAGGAAACCTACTCACAAAGCAGCGCTGACCCGGGCGCAAGAAAGCTTTCTGTATTCCCTCACCTTCTATAAACAGTGGCTGAGGTCATGCACCTGCCACACTCCCACGACGTGAAGTGGAAACTGCCGGCGTTTGACGCTGACACACAGCAGACCTCCCCATAGCTCAGCTGGGTGTGACATGTAAACTTCATTCATTTCAGCACGTACGTTTTGGATGTATTTTTTCTGGAACATTCCACAGTAGGCAGCGGATGACACCCACACCTGAACTCCTGTAGAAATTTCATGCTCAACCATTTAATCCAGTGTGCTCTACTGATAATTCTGTCACAATTGTGACCTCAACAGGGCACAGGAATAGTATGGAGCAAACAAGTACAGCTTTAGGGTTAAAGCAGCTTAGCATAAAATTACAGAAAATTAGAAGGGAATCATGGTTTTGTCAACACAAGAGACAACAAAAATACATGTTTGTGAATCCAGAGAAAACCAAAACTCACTTTTGTAGCGCAGGTAATGAGGCACAGGTGAGGTGAGTAAATCATGATTTGACTTCACCCTGCCCTTGGGACAGCCACCCCCCAATTATTCAAACGTAGCTGTTGAGGTCACTTGTCACTTTATTCCAATTCCATGCTGAATCTTAATTTGCCTCAGATGACTTTCTACTGTTCCTTGTAAATGGGATTCACCAACCCACCTAGCATCACCCACAGTCCCTTTCCTGTTCCTTGGCAAAACACTCTATGGGATGCCAAGTCCAGCATGCTTTTGTTCCACTTCAGCTTTAAACAGTTTTGTCAAAGTAATTATTTACAGCAACTCAGCTCACCTGCCATTTGGAGGAAGAGGCAGGTGATAATTACCACTTGTGCTTTAAAAGCCTGCCAAAAGCTGGTATCCCAACCTTACCCACTTTCAGTCTGACAAGGTTCTCCTTCTGTATTGCCAGATTTCCTCTCCTGCCGTGTCCGAGTACAGACTTTGTGGAGCTAAGTGTAAGCATATATGCTGAGGGCTCTCCAGCCAGTACACTGCAGGGTTATGGCTGGATCCAGCTCAGTTCCTGAGCAGCTTCTCAGCTGACCGTTCTGCAGAAAGTTCTGCTACAGGAGTGAGATTCTCATACTTCCATTTTAACTGCAATGCACAGAAACACTTCACTTCTCTGCATGCTCCACACTCAAGTTAGGGGGCTCAGAGGGACTCAGACAGTATGGTCAATAGCCAGCATGCAGCTTTCTTCTGAAAGTACTGTGGAGTCCCAGGACCACACTCATCATGCCTGCAGTGGGTGGGGAGGTTTGTATAACCAGAGTAGCTCTGAATGAAAAGGCAGAGAAGACTTAATGAAGTCTTCTTGATCCCTAAATCAATCAGTCAATCCATCAGAGCTGAGTGAAGTATATGTCTAAATCAGACTGCCTTCATTTATCAATACTGAAGTGGGCTAAATTCAAAACCTGTCCATGATGCCTTGAGACTAAAGTCTGCACATCTTTGTTTTTGTAGAAGCTTCTTTTCACACAATGGAAGAAAAGTGGCCTTGAAAATTACAGTGGGAGAGATTACCTCTTACTATCAGTCACTGATTGGTTTAACCTTCAGCCCATTGGCTATTTAATTGCCTGCCACTGGGTAAATTGAAGCACCGATTGACAGAGCACAGTAATCCTGCCTTTTGCCTTCCCTCTTTTTTGCAGAACCCAGCCTGTGTTACAGGTACCACGAATATGTCATGATATGGAAATTATTTTGTTCTCCTGAAGCTTTTTATATTTTCCTAACTTATTTTTGACTTATTTTTAGCTGCACCAACTGAGCTGTGATGTTGACTCGGATTATGTGTGTGAATGGGGTCATTAGATGAAAAGCAGACTTTCATAGCTGTACATTTTCTGGAAAGTTCACCTCAGCTGACTGAAATCCAAAAGCCTCCAGGCTCCTTGGACCATAGCTTCAATTTATTTGGGGCATTAGGTATGGGGTGAAGAACATCTATCCATTTATATTACATTACTGTTGAACTGATGCAGGCTTCCAGTGGACCTAATCAGGAAGGTATGGGGTGAAAAACATCTTACCATTTATGTTCCAAAGTCCCTTATCAGCAGGCCAGAACTTATCCCAGTGCAGAAGGTAAGGACCACCCCTGGCAGTCCATTGCAAGGTACATACAAACAAAAAGGACAACTTTAGAGACAGCAGTTTCCCTGAGTATCATGTCTTTAGACCACAGTAAAACCCATGCCAAAAAAGAGCGAACTGGCAAGCCCCATGAACACAAAGCCAAAGTTTTTTCCCTTTAGTTGACTGATTTTTCTCGACATCCCATTTTCTAAGCCCACAGCAATTCAATGAGAGATAAATGACATCACCACAGACTGTCAGAGTCACATGCTTCATACAGATAGTCCTCCACACCCTAAACGCAGGACCCATTTCAAATCGTTTAAAGGATTGACCAAAGAGCTGTTTGAGTCACATGACACTTGCCTTTTTGCAGGGTTTAAAGTGGATTTTAAAGTTGTGTCTAGAAAACGTTTTCCAGTTGACACCAAAGCTGCTAGATATACCTGACCAGCCAACCTCCGATCACCTGTCACTACAATGAGGGCACTGGAATATCTGCCATTGTACCAACGCCTCTTGCAATGCCTTTTGGATCTGGCCAGTCTCCATGGTAAAAAGAAACCATTTGATATATCTACAGTTCTTTTTTTCAGGGTGTTTGTGTCACTAGCAGACCATAATTTGGTATTCTGGGCCATAACTGGTGTGTAGAGGGTTACCACCAGACTGACAGCTGCTGAGCTCTAGAAGGTGCTACCTCCCCACTGCGCTGACCCATGACCTCTGTGTCAAAATGGATGAGGTCCAACCCTCATTGACCACTGCTTCGCAGTGGGCACCACAGACCTTTGTGACTAGACAATCGTAAGATGGGGTTTGACTCTGGGCACCCAGCTACCCTTTCCATCGCAACCCACCAGCATGGGCTGGAGTAGACATAGAGCATGGACTGTCATAATCTGACATTGGGAAACAAAATCACCCTTCTGAGACTACCTGACTGATCCAACTAAGCCAACTGCATGTCTTTAGACTGCCAGAGGGAACCTGCACTGCACAGGAGGGACATGCAAACTCCACACAAACACAGACACAGCAGAGGTGAGATTCAAAACCCCCATCCCTGGAGGTGTGAGGAATCGTGCTGCCCCGGCTAAATATTATTACTAAATATTTCCCTCATTTCCCATATTTAAAATGTGAATTTCTTTACCATTCAGATATGAAATTAGCCAGAAGATATGTGATTAGCCAATAAAAACTTTACAATTCAACTTAACACCCCATTTCCCAGGTGTATGCATTGTATTTAGCAGTTATATTATAAATTATTTGTGTTGTATTCAAAGCTGCCAACACATCATTGGGGGAATTCAAGGCTTCTTATTTTTGACGTACAGATGCAGAGGGCAGTGGGGGGTTAAATCTTCAGCTCTCTCTTACTGACGTTTGGCTACTGTCCAAACACCTCCAACGGTGCATAAGCGCCCTGTTGCATAATCTCTCGTCTTGGCAGTATGTCAGACCCACTGAGAGTCTATCTGAGAGCCGGCAGTCCGAAGCCCTGCTGTGAAAGCTAGGCCTGTTTGTCCACTCTCCCCAGGTCCCTGATTCCTCCTGGAGCCCTTCCAGCACAGCACCCCATGAAGTGGTTCAGTCGTGGGTCCTAGAATCAGCTGGGTGTGACCCACCTACTGCCTGTGTTCATTATTCCTATCACTGTCAATAAATATATTTTTTAAAATATATCTCCTGTTGGATTAACTTATCCATAACAAACATATGCTTAATCCTTTTTTTCCTTAAAAAACAATCTTTCAATGTATGACCACTTTCACGTTCCTTTGTCCTGAGCAAACCCTTTGTGTATACCATTTTGCCTGAGGCTTTAAATGGTGAAGTCTTCCCACAAGCTCTGACTGGATTTAGAAAAATATCATTGTGAAAGATGAGAAAACAAACATAAGTCATAAACATAAGCAGTATCCATAAAGAAATGCTTTCTTTGGCATAGTCAGTGATCTTCTGTGTTGTTGCTGAAACATCTGCATTTCTGATTAAGCATTTACAGTCTTGTGGTTGCCATACGTATAGGGTCTTGTAAATACTTCTTACTAAAAAGACATTTTTTTTGGGGGGGGGGGGGCAGTGGAGGCAGCAAGTTATGTGTTATTCTACTGTGGCAAGACTTTCAAACCCAAAAACTGAGTTCCAGTGTTAGTGTCAAAAACAGAAAGACAACCTAACACTGCCCTCTGGCGTTTAAGCAGAATAATCACAAGAAAACTGATTTTGCACTGTAAATGTGATATACTATTAAAAAAATAAAGGCTGTCAGCAAAAAATAATCCTACAGACTCATAATTAGCGTGGCAGGGTGGTAGCTCCACTTTGTGTGCACGGAGTTTGCATGTTCTTCCCTCTGGCTGTTCCGCAATTGACTCAAATAATGATTCAAAATTTCCTATAGAATATGAATGTGAGAATGTGTGTCTATGCGCCCTGCAATGGACTGGCCTCCTGTTTAGAGTGTACCCCAGTCTTGTGCCCTGCAATGGACTGGCATCCCTTCCAGGTTGTACCACAGCCTTGAACCCTGTGCTGCCTAGGATTGGCTCCAGCCTCCCCCAGCCCTGACAAGGATGAGCAGTTAGGAGATGGAGTGATGCATAGTGGTTACACAGAAAAACAGGCAAAGTTTTTCTGTGTAGCATGGCTTATTTTTGTGATGCTCACAGTGATTGTATAGTGGAGAGGTGAGGGTAAGGGGGTTTCAGAGAAGAAGAGCCACTGTTACTACAGTTGCTGGAGACTGCCCATCTTCTAAGGCACCCACCCAGGTGCATTCGATCACCAGACCGCAGCACGGCCAACCCAGTTTCCACCCCATTGTGTCCTGATAGCTCTTCTGCCCTCCTGATTCCATTGGGGCAAATGTACCAAAGGGCCCTTAGCCAGTCAACAACCAAACAAGACTCATTCATGTATTCATTCATACTCTGTGCTGGGTGAGCTGAGCAGAAACAAGGTTCGACTAGGTCCTGATTGGAGATGAGACAGATTCACGCTAATAAATCTTTACAGTTCTCAAAGACAAAATAGTGGTTCTGCTTCTGGAACTTGACCTAATAACCTTTTGGTCACAAGTCCAGATCTGTAAATCCTACACTGAGGGCCGGCCTCACGTTTTCCCCTTTCCCCCTTGGGACAACAGGAGCATCATCTTTACTTCTGCTGCCTAATGATGCACGTCAAAGGCCCCTCACCCATCACTGATAACCCCTCCCACTGCCAAGCTCCAAAGCCTGCCTCTGTGTCTGAGGGTCCAGCGGATTTTGAGCCTGTGGATGTCAGATTGTCCGTTTTCAGCTTGTCCGCACACAATCCATTAACAAGCCACTGGAAGAGCTGGATATCTGAAATATCCCCTTCAACTTGTGATGGCCTGAGAGATGGACCGCTAAACAACATCAATGCATAACCGCACTGCAGTAATCAGCTTGGCCGAAAACTATGAAACACCTCGAGGCTGTTACTAAACTGCATTGCTGTGAGCCTAATATCACACTTTACAAACTGCTTATTAGGTTCAAAATGAGATTTTTATCAAAATAGACTACAATCCTAAACCAGGTATGTTATTCAAATTTTTAAAACATACCAAGATTAAACCATTTGGACAAGGAGAGGAAATACAAAAAACATCACTGAATGTGTCTCTCTAGGTGTCAGTGCAGCACGGTGGACCAGTGGGTAAAACTGCCTCACACGTCCAGGTCTGGCATCTCAAATTCCTCCTGAGCACTCTGTTTGAACGGGCTTCCTCCCACAGTCCAAACACAAGCAGTTAAGTAAATGAGTGTCTCTGTCATGCAGCAGATCAGCATTCTGTCCAGGGTGTCCCAAACTTTTCCCTTGTGTGTCCCTGGAGAGGCTCGATTTTCACCATAACCAAGCACTGGGTAAGAAGCACAAACAATAGATGGACGCGCTCCTTAAAAAGTAATAGCTTAAATGAAAGCTGCAAGGAAACAGCATGAGACCTATTGAGGTTCATTTTGACTTGCTTTTAGAGGTCTGCCAACTTTTGCCTCAAGGCTGTTGATAATGCTGTCACCGGCAAACGATTTGAAGACTGCAGAGATGGGGGATTTCAAAGCCGCGGGTGGGATTTTGTCCTACCCTCCGGCAGACAGTAGCGGAGACTGGGCACTCACTCTCTATCGAAGGACAAAGGAAAAGTGCCATACCTGAGCACCCTGCCATCCTCGCTCACTCGCTGTTTGAATCCACACCCCCCATTTGTCCCCATTTGCTCTCTGTTAGTGGGGGGGTGGTGGTCTCATTTTCTGCCCGGTGCCCCCCTAATGAAAGTGCAGCACACCGCCCTGCTGGTAGAGCGGGCCGTGATGACGAGCCACAAGGGCCTGAAAACAGCAGCCATTCATCAAGTAAGCAGCCAGTTGTCAGGACTCACCTTCGGGGGGTGGGAGATCGTGGGCCATTGACAGAGTACAGCCCCGCATGTGAACACATCATGGCAATACCACCACACCCTGCAAATGAGCTACAGTGTCTCAGCTGAACCTGGAAGCCAAGTGCCACTCGCAGCAGAGCCAGCAAACCAACAATCCTAGGAGCGAAATGTGGTTTTGGTTCACGTAGGATTTGGGGGAGTGATGGCAAGCTCCGGCCAGAAACGCGCCAAACTATTCCCCTATGGTGGGCTTCACTGCCTAAATGTCACACCCAAACAGAAAGGAGAGAGGAGGCCCAGGAACAAATACCAGGAGAAACTATCATCCATTGTCAGTCACTTCCAGGTTTAACCGACTTCCCCTAGGCTACCTACTTGATTCTTTTTGGATAAAGCCAGACAGTGATTGACTGGCCAAGGTACTGTAATCCCACCCATAGTTGGTTTTCCTTATTAAAGCACATGCATAGATCCATTAAAAATGCAGAAATATTTTCATTTAAAATATTTATTTTTAAAGAAAACTGTAGTAAGTTTACGTTGCCATTATGTTATCAAATATTGCACTGGTTTCTCCTAATCTCAACCAAATGAACAGACTCACAGTTGCAAAGGAACCAATACAGAGCCCCATAATCCACAGAGCCACACTACTCTAGCTTACATATGTGCACTGATAGAGACTGGGCTAAATGGAAGTTTACATAAGATGGCTGACACATATATCCTACAGAATCTCTGGCATTGTAGACCAAATGGAACATGCGTGTACTTACAGTGGGGGTGGCACTGTCTCAGCAAAGAGGTCCTGCAACTCTTCCAACAATATTCATTTCAATCTCAAAGTTGACAGCTTTTCTCCAGCAAACCACCTAAACTGAGCCCCCACTTCCACATTTCTGCACCTAACAGAGTCAGGCACAGTGTGACCCCCACTCCACATTGTCCTTGGTGGGATTTTCCACAGCATTAAACACTTTTAAAGGCTGCTGTGTCTATCAGTCATAAGACATAAATAGCCTGGCCTGGCTGTTTTGTTTGATGTGACCACACACACTATTCTTCGGGAATCCTAAATGAAATATAGGTACCAGAATGGCTCAATGGGTGACAGTGCTGCCTCAGACTTCCATGGTCCAGTAAACTAAATTTTTCATTGGGTGTTTGTCTCAAGGAATGGACTGGAATCTCGTCCAGGGTGTACCCCAACCTTGTGGCCTGTGATGGACTGATCTCCCATCCAGTGTATACCACAGCCTCATGCCATGTGATGGACTGGCATCCCGTCCAGGGTGTCCCACCGCCTCGTGCCATGTGATGAACTGGCATCCCATCCAAGGTATACCCCAACCTTGTAGCCTGTGAGGGACTGGCATCCCATTTAGGGTATACCCCAGCCTTGTGGCCTTTGATGGACTGGCATCCCATTTAAGGTGTACCCCAGCCTTGTACCCTGTGATAGACTGGCATCCTATTTAGGCTGTACCCCAACCTTGTGGCCTGCAATGGACCGGCATCCCGTTCAGGGTGAACCCCAACTTGTGCCCTAAGGCTGTGTGGGATAGGTTCCAGGCACCCCTGTGACCCTAAATAGGATTAAGCGGTTTAGAAAATAGATGGATAGATAGATGGATGTCAGCCACTTATTTTATCAGTGGTACTATCAGACCATTTGAGACAGGGGAAATTAAATTGAATTTAATCATCTTAACTCCTGGGATACAATTTTGCACCTACAAGTCACATCTGCCAACTTTAGGTTAACAAGAATAAAACCTCTGTCACATCTAAAGGCATCTTGTGACAATTCTACGGGTCAACGCCGGTTTCCAAGCAATGACTACTAGGAGTCATACCTTCATTTCCATGAAGCAAGACATGCAAAATACATTTCAACTGGTGCCACAGAATAAGAAAGCAAGCTGATTATATAAACAAACGTGAGTCAGAACTGAGTACATTTCTGAGGGAATTATTCATTATTATTCATTTATTAAAATGAAAATGTATCTAATAGTATAAAATGGCAACAAAATACGATGGAGAAGAGAGGAGCAGAGTCACCCCAGCCAACCCTGGGAGTCAGGTGCTGTGCCAAGACTGACTCCCAAACTACCTCATAGCTGTTACATAAGAAGCCAGAAGATGATGCTAGAGTATCTGTTTTGTCCTCTCATGTTTACATTACCCCCTCCACCCTTTTTTTGGTAAGCCCCTCAACTCCTGTCCCCATATAAATTTCGTTCCTTCCTCCCGTCACAGAATCACGTGACTCCTTCCACCATTATGCCCAGAAGAGGTGTTACAGTGATGAAAGTTGATTACTAGTGGCAGAACGGCTCAAGGGCTCCTTCCTTCCCAGATGTAGCACTGGTGGTGCTCATTATGTAGGTGGTTCTGTGAGATGGGGGAAACAGATGGGTTATTGATTGATCATTTTAGCGTATAGCTTGACCGTCTGCTTAGCGAGCCAGCTGGAAGCTGCTCATTCTGCTGGCTGTTTTCTCAGGTCAGCACGGATTAATTAGCAGTGCCTGGCCCTGACCCACTGCCTTCTCCATGCCTCATTCCAGCTGTGCTGCTTCCCCTTTGCAAGTCTCGTGCAGCAGAGACTGTGCGCTGATTCAGCACTTCCAACAAACAGCAGAGGTGAAAATGCAACAAAACCAAGCAGGTATTATAAAGATGGGAGAACAAAGAAAAAAAATTTAAAACGATCAATAATCTGAATGAATCAGGTAGCGTGGTATGTTATTTTCAAAGCATGTAATGTAAAAATGTAAAGGAAAATAAAACAAGCCTTGTAACCAGAAGGCTGCTGGTTCGAGTCCTCCGCGGGGCATTGTTACTGCTGATTTAAATCAAAAAACAACATGTGGCCAAACAAGCAGCCAGAAAGGAATCAAGGCAAATCAGATAGCATCTAAACGAATGGGTATCCAGTCAATGGAGCCACTCGAATAATGAATAAATACAGTATATTCAGGGAAAATAAGTGAATCCTCTACAGGGGCTGCAAATCAAATGGTCTTTCAGAATCTTTATGCATTGATTTGATGCTGTTATTATTGAATCTCAGTGATGAAATTACTAGTCCAAAGACTAATTACTATTCCAGTAATCAAATGACAATCCCAGTAATGAAATGACTATCCCAGCAAAGAAACTGCCATTCTGCTGGGAGGATGACTATCCCAGTGATCGCCTATCTCATTGACAACCCCTGTCATGAAATGACAATAGCGCTGAAGAAATAACTACCCCAGGAATGAAATTATTATCCAGTTGGTTGAATGACTATCAAAGTGATGCAATGACAATCCCTGTTGTTCAATGGCTAATGTGATAAAACCTTCAGATTCCCAAGTTGTGAACAACGATGCACAGTCACATAGACGAAGGGTTGTGGTGAAAAGTATGTGTAGCACTAGAGAGTCCCTGAACAAAAATACACTCACATGTCCCCGAGGATCACGCAGCTCCATAAGAGACAGATTGGACAGGAAGAGGGTTAGATGACTGAGTCACCGAGCAAGCCTTGAATCTCTGAACCATCAAGAAGAAAGCAATTCAATTCATGAAAGGCAAACGCAAACACAATCCTACCAGGGAGCAAAGAACACCTTGAGATCCTAGCAGTGGCAGATCTATAGAGCTATTTAAATAGGGTGGCGAGGAATTCTGGCAGGATGGCAGCCGCTGGAGATGGGGTGGCGGGTTGTATGTACTTCACTAGGTTTTACATTACAACAGGAAGCTAACCTGAGGCAGCAGGCCTCATTGATGGGGTGGCAGGTGCCACCCCATGCCCCCCCTTAGATCCACCATCGCATCCTAGCAAATTCCAAACTCCTGTAAGATGAGTGTTAACTATGTGTTTTACAAGATGAGCCTTTGAATGATGAAAGGAGATTTTTAAAAGTTCTCCCACAAAAACAAAAAATAATTTATTCAGTCTATTTATAATTGAATTAAAATGACAAAGTAACACAGTCATGAAGAACAAAAAATTAATACTGTATGATTGGTTTATGCAGGAAGCTGACTGAATGTATATTTAATGTAAATTGCTAAACATATGCCTCCTTTATTGCTGAGATACATCCATTTCTCTCATATTTGGCTAATGGAGTAGGACATGGTTGAACGTGAATTCTTATGTTCATTAAGGCACAATCTGCTCTTTCGATTTTTAAACAGGTGGAGGATCTAAAGCTGTCTACAACACCAGAAAGCGCCGGTGAAGCAGTCCACCGAAGAGCTATCCACGGACCACCACGTCCTCCTCCCGAGAGGAGCACAGACTGCAGAAGGTCATTCACATAGCCCCTGAGAATTAAAGAGAATTATAATCGCAACTGAAAAAACACCGAAAAGGCTGATAATCCAGATGGTATTTCCGGGATCCATCCAGGAATCATTTCCCTCAGGCCGCAGCTATAACTTCTTCAGTGTTTGTCCCCGTGGCGTTGATGCGGAACCCTGAGAGTTTTGTCTGCTTTTTGTGTCGACCATCTTGATCGCAGTTGAGGCCTCTGTCTGCACCGGGTGGTCCTTTCCTATATGCCTTGCCCCAGCCCATTCTCCCTTAACTAATCCTGCAGGGAGCGCTTGGTTCACCCCCTTATCCATTGTTCTTCGCCTACAGGCATGAGGTGCAGAAGGTTCTGGTGCAAGTTGGCACTGCCTTGGGGGTAACACTGTTTTGGAGAAGTCATGGTTGAGAGCGTCCTTGGAGGGCGTGAGTGTTTTGAGACTTTTCGACTTGTCTGGCTCCTTACTCTTTTGGTGGGAACTCATACCTCTATTGTCCACCTCATTCTCCTCACCAGGACCTGGGATTTGGTCAATGGATGGGTTGTTTCGTCTAGGTGGCCCTTCGCAAATGACCTTGCCCTCATTCAGGGAGGAGTTCCTGTCTCCAGATTCCAAGGCACACAGCGACTTCTGGGGTGTGTCCTGAGCAAGGGAGGAGAAGACACCTTGGGGAAGCCGCTGTGGGAATGAGGACGGTTGAATGCTCACAGCAGGCTCTGCCAGTTTCCCAGCAGTCCCTGTAACAGAACATGAAGCGGGACCACTTTTTAAAGGAGGGTCCGCCACTTTAACTGCAGGCCCCTGCAATAAGGTCTGAGGAAGAGAAGTGAGTCCACTGCTCTCTTCAGGTGCCTCATCTGTATTGTCTTCTGAGGAGTCCACCTCGTGGATAGCATCCTGTTTTGGCAAACACTCCCGACGCTCGGCTCGGTCCTGCCGAATGGCTGACAGTTTGTCCTTCAGCTTGGTTTTGCCTGGTCCTGGCCTCAGGGTGCTCAGCCTGACATCTGTGCCCTCCGGCAGCACCACCTTGTGGGCTGGGTGTAGCCTGCATCCCAGGAGGGCCTCACTAGCTGGCCCCTGGAGGCCCTGGAAGACTGGAGTCTGGGTAGCATAGTGAGTATCCTGGGCACATTCGTGTGAAGAGGCAATCCCAGACAGAGATGACTGTGAGGAAGGTGAGGCAGAAGAGGAGAGGGATGTGGCTAGCTTCTCGGCAGACTGCACACACTTCAGCAGTGGCGAACGAGGTAGTTCAGCGGTTTTGGGCCAGTTCATATGGCGCACAATTGGGGGGGGTGAATGCAGTTTGGCAGGGAAGGATTGGATGGGGCCAACGGCCCCCAGGGCATGGCTGGGCAGTGGAGAGGGGGAGCGCCGTGGAGAGTGGCCCTGGGGCGTGGGTGAGGGTGTGCGGGCCAGTGGCGACAATGGGATTCCACCGGAAGATTTGCAGTGTGGTGAGCGGTACTGGCGCTGTTGCTTGGGCGCCAGGCCATGCAGAGAGCTGGGCCGGATGTGGCCGGAGCTGGCTGGGGAGTTGGGGACACTGGAGCTGGGGGAGCTGCTTTGGGAGGAGCTGCCACCACCTGGTGGAGGGCAAAGGAAACATGGTTAATAAAACTCCTCAAAAGATCTCTGGAAACCAAAAGAATAGATCATAACTTAAACACAGAACAACTACACCTTGGGAATCTATTAACCAAGTCCTACTATCAACACGTTTGTTTGCCCAGAGCTTAAAGCTTTAACAATATTTTTTCATGCGTGCCCCTTCACAGCAGCACAGCTGCACTTTTCTTTTAGGCTGAGGTCCAGTTCTTCATTCAGGGGTTAAGAGGAAGCTCACCTGAGAGGGTGGAGTCGGGGGTGGAACGGCAGCCAAGAGTGGAACATTGAGGGGACAGGCCGAACATGGAGGACCGGAGAACGCTGTCGCTGGAGGACAGCGAGCGGTTGAGGGAAGTGAGGCTGTGACTGGTGTGCAGGAAGGACGCCTGTTTGGTGAGTTTGTGAAACAGGGATGTCGTCTTCTTACTGTTGCATAAACACACACAAAACTGCACTAGTTAGCAGGTTAACAGACATATTTACCCATAGCTGTTACACAGCCTGCAGCTACAGAGATGTTATGCTGTTAGATCTTTCATGACCACGCCACCTACTAGCAAAAATCAGGAGATGAAGGCCCACCTGTCCTGGGCTTCCTTAGTCCGGCTTTTCTTGCTGCGGCGTGCCATCTTAGCCTTGGAACCAGCCTTGCGAGCCCGGCCAACCTTGATGGAGGTGTTTTCAAAAGGGGTCGTGCAAATAGACACCTTGTTGCCACTCTGGGAGAGGTGGAAGCAGGGATGAAAAATTAGTATGTGTTTTTAGTGAATGTGGAGGTTTGTGCCTATGTGTTCCTCACCTTCAGGATAAGCTCCACCACCTCGGTGTGCACTAGGCCATGCACAGGTTCCCCGTTCACATGGGTAATCAGGTCTCCTTCCCCAAGTCCAGCTTCATGGGCTGGGCCCCCTTCCTCCACATGCTGCAGCATCCAGAATCCAAAACCCTCAGTTTGAGTTTTACACCACAAACATAAACTTCCAACAACTCCCTACTCACAAACAAACCCTCAAGTCACCACTGTCAAATTATGTTGATTCAGTTTGAATTCCTTTAATATGTGTGATTCATATGTTAAATGCAGCAGGAAGGTGTCTGTAACTATTCATGTGCTTCATGTGTCCAGGGTTGTTGGGTTTGAGTCCCACCCCTGGATATGTGTGTGTGGAGTTTGCATGTTCTCCTCATGTTTTCTTCTGACATACTATTTCTTTCCAAAGTCCACAATCAGACAGTTAGGCTACTCGATGACTCAAAATGTATGTTCTGGAACCCAGCCCAGAGTGTCCTGGACACCGTGTGATTCCTCACAGGAGGAATCGCAACTCTGCCAACTTGAGCCCTGTTCCAGTATCAGCTACTGATTCGTTCTCGATTGGATTATGGAACTGTCATTTTGCCGTGAAAAAATCTGACTCTTCAATCCCTCCCCCTCTGCCTCTGTCTCCACTACCCTGTCTCCCCCTAACCAGTTATCTTCTCCTGATGCCAAAGAAGCTGCTCTGTCCTAACCTCTTCTTTTGACCTTCTTTCCCCTCTCTCATTCAGACCCACATGTCCTGCACCATCACACCCATGGCTCTCCAGCATCACCCATGGTCAAAGAACCACACTCAGGGTAGCAGAGAGGAAATTGAGGAAAAACAGGTACCCTACCAATCTGTTTGAATATCGGTCACTCCTCTCATTATTCTCTTCTAGCGTCACTGCTGCTAAGACCACTGATTCCCACAGTTTAGTCAGCAACACTACAGACACATGCAAACTTTTTGCCACATTCAAGACCCTACTCAACCAACCACCACCTCTTCCACCCACCATCCTGACTGCTCATGACTTTGCCACCTTCTTCCATGAAAAGGTGCCAACTACTGGCAGCCTCTGGCTCTCACATTCAGCCTCCTCCACCACACAACCCTACACGCCCCATCCTTCACCACTCTCGCAGACACTAAGGTCGCAAAGATCACCCTCACCAATCAACCCATGACCTGTCCATTGGACCACATCCCCTCACATCTTCTCCAAGCCCTCACTCCTATGCTCACCCCAGCACTCACTCACCTAATCAACACTTCACGCAACTACTGGCACATTCCCCATGATATTCAAGCAGGCTCAAATCACTCCTCTTCTCAAAACACCTACAGTTGATCCTTCACAGGGCAGTAAGTACAGACTGGTCTCTCTCCTCTCCTTCTTCTCTAAAACAGTTGAGTGTGTCTGTCCTCACCCAGATTTCCAACTTCCTCATCAAAATTATCTGCTGAATCCTCATCAATCCTCATACAGCACTGGGCACTCCACCCTCCGAATAATCGTGAATGGGCTGTGAGCTGAAAGAACTGCATTTCTGTCATCCACCCTCATCCTCCTTAATGTTTTTGCAGCCTTCAACACAGTAAACCACCAGATCCTCTTGTCTATGCTTTAGCATTACTGAGACTGCTCTCAAATGGCTTGATTCTCACTTATCAGGCAGATCATTCCAAGTATCCTGGACTGGTGACATTAGCTAACAACGAGTGTCCCTCAGGGCTCAGTCTTTAGCAGTCTCTTCTCTCTGTACACCACATCCCAGGCCCATTCATCCAGTGGCATGGCTTCTCCTACCACTACTACGGCGATGACATGCCACGCAACCTGTCCTTCCATCCAGAGAATACCACAGACTCAGCTCAGATTTCTGCGTGCCTTGCTCACATCACTGCCTGTATGAAGGATCATCACCTCCAACTCAACATCTGAAAGACCGAAATTCTTCACTCCCAGTTAACCCTACTGTTCAGCATGACATCATCGCACGACTTGGGTCTTCAACGTTGTCCCCATCAAAGTCTGCCAGGAACCTAAGGGTAGCAATCAATGAGCAGCTAATTTTCACTGACCACATTTCTGCTATTTCCCATTCCTCCATTTCTTTGCTCTCTAAAACACCACGATGCATCTGTCTGAATAGGCAACAAAGCTCCTTGTCCAGGCATTTGTCATCTCCCGGCTTGATTACTGCAGTTCCTTGCTGGCTGGGCTACCAGCTTATGCTGTCAAGCCACTCCAGATGTTTCAGAACACAGCAGCAGACCGGGTATTTAATCAGTCCAGATGCTCCCATGTTTCCCCGCTCTTTGACTCTCTCCACTGGCTCCCTATACAGGATTGCATCAAGTTCAAGTCCTTGACACTGGCCTTCAGAATTGTCAACAGACTGGCACCCACTTACTTCAAATCACTCCTCAAGATTTGCACTCTGCTTTGTCGTCTTCCTTCAGTTAAACAATACCGCCTTCCAAGTAAGAAGTCTCAATGCAGAAGATTCTCGTGTGTAGTCCCACAATGGTGGAACAAGCTGCACATCTACATCTGATCTGCAGACTCCCTGTCAACCTTCAAGAAATGCCTCAACTTCTCTAACCCATCCAATGACTCTCCTCTCCTGCTATGGACTTTCCAAGCTCTCAATCCAAATTCTTGTCTTTAATATTTTTATGCTGATCTAGGATAGAATTACCTTTTTGTAGGACACACTCTGTATTGCTCTTAATGGTGGCTGGTCCCTCAATGGACACTCAGCCTAGCTGCACTTATACCTTTAGGTAGCTCCTTAAACTGCTGTATGCTTGTGTTGTACCTGCATTGCTGTATGTTGCTTTGGACAAAAGTGTCTGCTAAATGAGTAAAATGTAAATGTCCTCTGCTTTTTGTCCTGAACTTCCTAGGATTGGTTCTATACTTGCTGTGACCCTAAGCAGTTAGAGTAAATGGATGAATCATTATCACCAGCAAATGAGCACAGACCCGGCATGGGGTGCCGTCACTCTTCTCCTCGGCACACTCACCCAGACCATGTGGTGCATGGTATACACGTTTGTGTGACCCGTGTAGACACGAATGGCGCGGAGCGTGAAGCCATACTTCATGCCAGAACGATGGACGGTGATGGCGAGTGAGGGGGTGTGGCTGGGGGAGGAGTCCTGAGAGGAGGGGTCAGAGGACAGCGAGTGGGGGGACATGGGGCTGGCCAGAGGATAGGAGCCATGGTGATCTGGCAGAGAGACAGGCAAGTGTTATGTCGGATGATGGAAAGGAAGTGGGAGCCCCCAGTTCTAGCTGTGGAGGTTTACCTCCTGGGATCAGTGAGAGCGTACTGGCTGATGTTGACTTGATAACCTTGCTAGGCAGCTGCGAGGCGAGCGTCTCGGCCACCTTCCCACACAGCAGTCTGGGCCGGGCTCGGCAGACCGCCAGGTCACTGATGTCCTTGAAGGTCTCCTTGGTGGCCCCACAGGGGGGAGAGGTGCAATCTAACACGTTGCCCTTGCCACCAGCTGCAAAGGTCACAAGACTCTCTGACACAGCTCATTTACTGTACATACACATTATTAACATGTGGTTCATTATGATGCATAGGTGTTTATTTATACACAGGTCATTTAAACAGAAATGGGGATGCTGTCTGAGCAAATGGATAGGTCTGATGAATGATTAGAGCTTGTCTGTTGTAATGCAAGAGCTAATGAAGTGTTGGCACAACACAGGGATATAAACACATCAATTTTCAGTTATGTTAGAACAGCAATTTGTTTTTGTGTATCTTAAAGGAAGCCAAAAGTGGCTGTGACTTTGGGAATGATTTTTTCTTACCCTTGAAATATGAGAATTATATGGGGGGGTTCACATAGTTTTAAGCCATGCTCATTGCTGAGGCAGGTGTCTAATTAAACACACAGCCATGCAACCTCCAGCAACAAACACTGGTGGCAGAATGGGTCATACTGAAGAGATTAATGACTTTCAATGCCACCTTCCCAACAAGGCAGTATAAAATTTCTGACTTGGTTAACTGCAAATTAAGTGACTGTGATGTGGAAACTTCCATAAACAACAAGAGTTCAGTTGTGATGTTATAGGCCACACAAACAGAAAAGGACCTGATGACCCAACATCCATAGCCAACCTCACTGATGCTGTTATGGCTGAATGGCAGTAAATTCCACTAACGAAATTCAAATCTTTGACCGATTAAAGATCCCCTAGGGTGGCAGAACGGATATTCAAGCAGAAGAATTTGGTGAAGGAAGCTCTTAACTGTCAATAACATGAGCTTGAAAATGAGAACATAGTATGAAATCAAAGCCAAACTCATAGGTATATATTGCGATGGGATTTTGGGGTGGACCTAGAAAACATCTGGACTCACATGTCAAATTGGTTTCATTGTGCTTGTTGCTGGTGGAGCTTGGGGTGGAGGGCAACCCATGTGACTTCAGCTGCCTCTCCACGGGCTGTTCTAGGATGGAGAGACACAGCTCCTCCCCGCGTGATCCACTCAGCAGGTTCTGGAAGGGCAGAACTGGACTGGAGGCCTCTTCCTTTCTGGAGCTATGGGGTATCTCAATGATAGCTGAGCAGCACCGGCGGCGCACTGTCAGCGGCGGGCTGAGGTCACTCTCTGTCTGGGATGACTCCAACGCAGACAGCCTGTTGTGCAATCTAATGGCAAACACACAGTTAGTCCACACCACCACTATCAGCCTGCCGCCCCAAGGATGATTTACAACCCCAGAGAGGCAGCACTCACATCTCTGGGGAGCCCACCATCCACCTGCGGTCACGTGAATTGAGACTGCCAAGGGTGTGGGCACTTTCTCCTCCTTCCTCACTCAGGCTACTTTTAGCTGATGGGGGTATCCGCTTCTCCTCAGTAAGCGACAGGCGCTCCATGCTGCTGTACACCTAGAGGGAGAACAAAGCCTGTATTAACGAAACCCTCCATCTTCGTGCAGAGGATCATGAAGATCTTCAATGGCCACTGACATAGAGGTCTGATTCAAAAAGGAAATTTACATGGCTCAATAAGAGGCAAGGGCACTGTGACATGATTGGGTGGGTCGAGGCCCACCATGTTAATGTGGCTTCTTGCCTTGCTGAATCGAGGGGAGCAGGAAGAAAACTGGTGCATCTCCACATGCTCGTCATCAATGGAGTCCTCCTCCTCAGAATCAACATGCTGATACCTTTCTGAGCGAGCTGGCCAGAAAGATGGAGACAGTCTGTCACACAGCCGAGTCTTCCAGCCCCACAATGAAGTGTGACCTCACTTCTGATTCCAGAGTTAGATCCAGGGATGGGAGTCAAGTGTGGGTATGCTAGGTGGCTTACTGTCAAAGTAGCTGGTGTCGTCTTCTGACTCGAGTTGAGGGATGAATTCAGCCTTCTGCCTCAGCAGACCATTCCAGTCCAAGTCCATGAAGAACCGGTGCTGCTTCACCTCAAAGGCAGTGCCTACAAGCAAGCATACGTTGAGGTTGAGGGTGGGAATTACTCGTTATAGAAAGACCCCAACTTCAAGATGCAGCTTAACATTTTGGGGCACAAGGAGATACCTGTTCCAAGACGATCCAGGGGATTCTGGTGGAGAAGCTTGGAGATGAGGTCCTGGGCATCATCTGGCAAGGCCTCATCCTCCTCTGGCCAGACAATCTTGTCTATATAACGAAGAGGCATGCGAAACATCAGGAAAACTAACAAAGGTAGAACTTTGTACAGAAGGTGCTGCATAATTAATAAAATATTGTAAGCACCCAGCATTTGCAGATACCAAATCTAAACTACAGAATTTTCTGGACCATAAAATTGCTACTGACCACTAATAACTTGTCCAAAAAGCTCCTCTGGTGTATCTCCAAAGAACGGGGCGCATCCCACCAAAAACTCATACAGGATGACCCCCATAGCCCACCAGTCCACCGGCTTGCCGTAGCCCTGCCGAAGAATCACCTCCGGCGCGATGTACTCTGGAGTGCCACATACCTGCAAAACACACATCACATGGAGATTACACAGGGAACCATCCAAAACTGCACCTTGAGATATCAATGCGATCGGAAGGCTAGAGTCAGTGGGAGGACCTACCTGTTTGTCCAAGAACTCCCGTGTGTCCTTCTCAATATGTCCCTCATACAGGTTAGTAGTTAGGCTCATCAGCCCAATCTTGGAGAGACCAAAATCTGTAAGCTTGATGTGTCCCATCGAGGTGATGAGCAAACTGTGTGTAAGAGGATTTCAAAGAGAAAAAGGAATGAAAGATCAAACCATTTATAATGATCCATAAATAAATGGAACAAAGTATGGACCCAAGCATTATTTCAATTAATAAAGCAATTTCTCATATATAACTGCAAGTGGTTATGGGTGGGTTCAAGCGCACACCACCAACAAGGACAACATGCACCTTTGAGTAAAGTAGAAAGCAAAAGCAATGTTGACCATCAAAAAACACTAAGAGCTTTGTTTGATTTTTTGGATTGAAGCAGGTAGTGTTGGCTTAGGCAGTCCCCAAATGCGTGTCAGCACTGCATGCTTCACTGCTTATGCCTACACTGCATGCTTCACTGCCTATGCCAACACTGCTTGCTTCAACCACATCCCATATGTTAATTGCCCTTCAAATGCCTATGCCAGCACCGCACAGTTCACTGCCCATAACTGCATTACTTGCTTCAACCATGCCCCAAGCATGTCCCCCAACTGCCTATGCCAGCACTGCATGCTTCAACCCATGATACCCATTCCAGCAATCCGTGGTTTGTCCATGCTGTCTGTGTGGACTTCGCATGTAGTGGTACGTAGCGCTAGCGTAGGCAGTTGGGGGCCATAGGCACTTGGAACGTGGCCTGCAGCAGTGCTGGCATAAGCAGTGAAGCATCCATAGGCAATAGAGGAGTCATTGGTGCTTGGGGCACGGCCTGTGGACATGCAAACTGTCACACATGAAGGCAGTGTTGATTAAGGGGTTGATGTAAGCAGTGCTGGATTAGTCAGAATGGATTGAAGCATGCAGTACTGCCATAGACAGTTGGGGGGTTAGCATTCTGAGTGTGGCCTGTGGCCACGCCGAAAGCACACACATGGAATTTGTGGGATAATTTTTGACCAGCTGAGTCTCCTAATTACAAAGATACCAAATGTGTCCAGATTGGATGAAAATCCTTAAACTAGTACACAAATTTGCCAAAAAACTGGGCTGAAACTGCTGAATTCTTATTGGCTGGCCATTGAATTATGCAAATTAGCAGAAATTTTAAGCATTTTGATTGGTTTGGAATGCCACAGAACCTATATTGTCACAATCACGTTGCTATGGAAACACTAAAATGGGGCTGTAGGGCCCCCTTCTGTGGGCAATGGGCCCATTTTTGGTGGCTGAGTAGTGAGTGAGTATAAGCATCTTGTGGCCAAATTGGGTCCTGTTGGGACTTACAGTCTGGGCTGGGCGTTGTGTTTAATAAATAATAAATAAGAAAATCAGGACAAAAACAACAGGGTTCCACTGGGAACATGCTTGAACCCTAGTAATAAAAAATCAGGACAAAAACAACAGGGTTCCACTGGGAACATGCTTGAACCCTAGTAATAAAAAATCAGGACTAAAACAATAGGGTTCTGCACAGAACGTGCTTGAACCCTAAAAATCAGGACTAAAACAATAGGGTTCCACCCAGAATATGCTTGAACCCTAACAAAAGATTCATAAATGTGGAATGGCCAACAGCTAAACTCATATTGCAAATTTGATGTCCCATACAAGTAAACTGAACGAGTCGTACTTATCAGGCTTCAGGTCCCGGTGGACGATGCCATAGTTATGCAGGTATTCAAGAGCCAAAACTGTTTCAGCAAAGTACATCCGAGCCATGTCAACGGGTAATGACCTGATGTTCTTTAACAAGGTGGCACAGTCCCCACCTGGTCGGGAGCAGCAAAAGATGCAGTGCCAAAGCCGTTAGTGAAGACATTAATTCATCATTCACTCTTTCACTCCTACCCTCTCCAAACTAAGGTACCACCACACATTATACTTCTGAGGTCAATCGGACAGGGTTTCTGCAGGTATCGGCAAATCTAATTAAATTCTTTTCAATGCCTTTTTAATGCCATTTTTAACATTTTTAATGTCACACACGATCTATGTCTGCAACCACATATACTACACACACACACGCACAATAAATTTATAAAATACTCATGTCACAAATTCTGAATTATAACCATCCAATTTGACGATGCAATTATGATAATCTTGGATATTTGAGAAAATCTACATAATATAAATAAACTGTATCACTCTGAACTGAATTAGAAATGGCTCACAAGACAGCTTACAATGTTAAAATTTATTTGCAGATATTTCAAAATTGATTTAACGAACTACCCATTAAATAGATTTTGAATGTAGATATGCTGAAAAATCAGGCCATGACTGGAAAAAAAGTCTCGTCTGGACAGTGAAGGAAAAAAGTCAAACTCTGAATTTAAAGGCTGGAACTTAATGTATGGAAAATTCAAGGGCTATAGAAATTTATGGTGGAGACACTGACTTAGAGCCAGACATCCTAGAGAATGAAGTCAAGAAGGTCTTAGAAAGCATTGCTAACAAGAAGGCTAGCAGAGTTGATGGAATCCCAGCTGAACTACTCAAAATCCTAAAAGATGATGCTGTTAAAGTACTCCACTCAATATGTCA
>JAACJT020022672.1:2500-32784 GCA_009936485.2 Gymnarchus niloticus | reverse complement strand
CCCTTGTTTTCTGCCTGCACCACTTGGGTATGCTTGATAGAGACAAGTTACACACAAGGTCACATTTTTCCCAACACAATTTCTATTAATTACTGAAGTCTGATGTTCTAGTAATTTTCCATTACAAGGGATAACATCAATATGCACATTAAACATACGTGGATTGTCCAAGACTTTGAAATATTATTTTATCGGTGTGTAAATCTGATTTTTTAATTCAGATTATGGATTATAACAGTGGGGCAATGCCATTGGTTTTCTCCATATGCCTGTGTGTGTTGCTCTGTGCCATGTATGCATCTGAGTTCACCAGGTTTTGTTTTTTCTTCCAGAGTGCCTCGGGCACAGGCTTGGCCTTCATCGTGTTCACCGAGGCGGTGATCAGGATGCCGGGCTCCCAGGTATGGGCTGTGCTCTTCTTCATCATGCTCTTCAGCCTGGGACTGTCCTCCATGTTTGGGAACCTGGAAGGCCTCCTCACACCTCTGCTTGACATGAACATGGTGCCCACGTGCATTCCCAAGGAGATCTTTACAGGTAACAGGAAAGTAAACACATAAAACAAATACAAGAAAAAAAATAACTACCTTCCATCTCCTAGTCAAGGTTGCCAGGAGACTACTGCATTCAGCACATAGGGCACACTCTGGACCCCATGTCAGTCCATCAGTGGACACAGGCGCAGACTACTGGGAATTTAGAGATGCCAATTAGCATAACCGCAGGAAACCCACATAACCTGGTGAGAACATCCAAGCTCTACATACACAGGGAGGAGGTGTTGTTCGAGCCCCTTATCCTGGATGTGTGAAGCAACGATGCTGCCCACTGAGCCTGGTGTCATAGTGCCAACCCTTAACACTGTGCTCTGGATGTGATTTGAATAACTTTATTAATATGGACTAACCAACTGATCTGTGACTTTACTCCATCTGCTTACAACAGTTCTTCCTCCCTCTAGGGCTGATGTGCCTGGTCTCATTTGTTTCTGCCCTAATATTTACACTGGGCTCAGGGAACTATTGGCTGGAGATTTTTAACAACTACGTTGGCTCCTTGCCTTTACTCATCATTGCTTTCTTTGAGATTACCGCAGTGGCATACATCTATGGGATTAACAGGTAGGTGGTCAAGAGTTTAAGCTCTGCAGCCTTAACATGTGTTAATGGTAATTTACGCAGATACTTCTCATTAATCTGGGTGACTCTGCAAAACGTGACATGGCTGGACATAAGAACAGAGCAGGGACAGGCACGAAAAGAGAAGACAAGGCTATTTAGGTGGACAATTGAAAAACAGCCGGTACTGCATGGGGTCAAAGCCTACAGCAAAGAGTCATGAAGAGAATATGTAAGACTACAAGAAACAAAGCTTCTGCATGGGAATCAAGAGTTGTGGGTGAAAAATTATTATTGATGCCTGTATGTGTGAAGTACAACCATAGATTCTGTATGTGTACCAATCAGAAGTGGTTATTCTGTCACATTCTGTATGTTCTGTACTTTAGTAGGGAACTGTGTTTAAGGTGAGGGTGAGAACAGGAAGTGAGAAAGACAAGTAAAAAAAGAAGAAATGGGTCATAGTGTGGTAGATGAGAAACAGAAGGACTGAGACATCATCAAGGCCATAAAGGCAAGAACCAAGGCAACGAATTTGAAATCCGGGGAACGTGGGGAGCCTACCTAGTAACAGTTCTTAGTAACAGTGGAAAACTAAGTACAAGTTGTCAAACAATGAAAGGAGCCAATGAGGGAGCAAAGTGACATCTCCATCCAAGAGAAATTAAGGAACTCTGAGAAGTTTGTGGAAAACCAGTAGAGCATTGGTTCCCAATCTTTACCACCTCATGGGCCACCCAGACAAGCACAAAGGCATTTTCGGCCCACCACAGACTCAGCCGACAGTATCAAAAACACAGCAAAATCAATGCTTTGCGGCCCCCCTGTAGTACCACCAGGGGGCCATGGTTCACAGACTGAAAACAACTGCGGCAGTGTACAATGGGCCTGTTCTCCTCCTGGAGTCGAAGCTTGTCACAGAGACAGAGGGTATTATGATGTGTGCTTTGTTGGGCAATCAAGTGAATTTGCATAGTCTCCTTCTGCCTCTCCTGAAGTTTCCTAAAACACAACAGCAGATTCACTGCCCTCTAGTGGATGGCCAATTGTTTAACACAATTTCTTGTCATTCCTCTCATGGGTTGAGTTAGGTTAGGTTAGGTTAGGTTAGGTTAGGTTAAACCAGGCAGTGATATACAGTATGATGCATGGAAATTCTGCCCTCTAGAGTTTTCAAAACTTACTTTTCCCAGTCACTAAGCCTTTGCAAATGGTGTAAATCCAGAACATATTTTAGTTGGACGCATTATAATGTTTTTCTGCTGCCCTAGGTTCAGTGAAGACATCGAGTACATGACAGGTCGAAGGCCCAACATTTACTGGCAGGTAAACTGGAGGGTCATCAGTCCCCTCATGCTGCTGGTGGTCTTCCTGGCATACGTGGTGGTCCAGGCCCAGCAGCAGCCGACTTATTCAGCCTGGAACCCGAACTACGTAAGCTTGACACACAAGAGTCACTCTACCGCAGACCAAAGCTGGAAAATACTGTGACACTGCTTCAGTCTGAAACCCTAAGCAATATCAGTGCCAAATTATTTGCTAGATCTCATTTTACTTTTGAAGATTCATAGATTATTTCACGTTGTACGCAACATGTATATACAATTCACCTGATGTAATGGCTCAGTTTCCACATTATAAAATTAAATAGCTTAGTTAATGGACTCCTCTGTTCATTACACTGTATTCTATAATGATAGTTAGTCATTATAAGTCTCTTCACAGGAAAGATTGGGAGCTCTATATTAACCTAGGGGTGGGGACTATTCTGTCTGTACTGCAGAACTCAGTGAGAGATCCATTGGTTTTTAGTTCATAACCCAGCATTCATTTCTCCTCATTCAGGTGGACTTTCCACTCGAGGAGGTTCTCCCGTATCCCCAGTGGGTGTTTGCCATCTGTGTGCTTCTTGCCACCATCCCATGCATCCCAATCCCTCTGGTGGCTCTCTACAGGTTCATCCAGTTCCTGAAGAGGTGGCTAGATGGTCGACGGAACCCTATCCCCTATGTGAATGAGGGATATGTGTCATAAACGATTTCTGTAATGAAGATGCAAATATAACAGTATTTTTATTCCGGTTCTTCTTCAGGCAGGAACAATGTCATCTGGCACATAATCTCAATATTTTTTCTTTCCCTTCCATGTATGTGCTGACATATTTCAAACATGTAACTAATTAAAATGAAACAACGAAAGGCCTGGATGTCCGGCTATGCCAGGAAGAGCGTTTCTTGCACGAATCTAAATTTGCACTGTTGACATTTATTTGGAAGATCACTGACGTTCCATAAGATCATCAGACTGACTGATAGCTCGTATTATAACCTAGCTGTAAAATATCACCCTCTCCAGTTGCTTTCTCTCAGAGTCTACGATGTTTTCCGTGTACAGAATATGAAGGTGTTAGCCGTTCTGCAGCTAAACGCCTGGATGCATCTCCCAGGCGTTGTCTTCTTGCGGTACCTGCTCATTCTAAAATGACTCCACGATGACACCGTTGAGCTGGGTACAGGACAAAACAAACATGTTGTTTTGAAGTGCCGGTAGAGTGAGACATGAACCCAACAAGGTAATGTGAGCCGAAGGATATGAGTTGCCTCTGTGTATATAACCCTTGATATGATGGGTTACTTTCCATTAATTAAGTTTGATGAATTATTGTTTTTTGCTGTCAAGTCCGTGCTCCTCTGTTTATGCAGAGGCGACAAAGGTCAGCTTTGTGATTGCAGATCTATCAAGTACACTTGCATGATTTTATGTAATAAGAACCTTAAATAAAGTACACTACATATCTCTAAATTGCATATGTCTTTATTTATGAGACTACATCCTTAATAATATCATTCAGTTCCAGTTTTCCACCACTATTCGTATTACAATTCAGTTTCATTTTCTGTATTTGCCAAATGTATCCTTCGACACGACCACGGCACACACACAAGAACGTCCAGTGTAGAAGATTCAGGTATGCGGCTGCAAACAGCAAATCTTGTGCATAAAAGCTACAGCCTATTTTCGTTATACTGATAAAGCTCTCACTGAGAATTCAAGAGGATAGCATCACTAAATATGGAATCATTTCCTGAACAAGACCTGCTCACCTGATTTTATTTGCCAGGTGTGTCTAACGAATGGCGCTGCAGGGTGTGAAAGTGCTTTGGACAGATGAATCCAAAAGCTGAATTATTTCGACACAGTAACAGTGGACACGTTTGGTGTTAAACCAAACCCAGCATTTGAGCAAAAGTACCTCATACTTACTATGAAGCATGGGGGTGAAAATGTCATGGTTTGGGGCCACTTTGCTGCAGCAGGGCCTGGCCAGCTCACCATCATAGAATCCACAATGACTTCTTCATTGTATCAGAGGATGCTTGTGGAAACTGTGAGCCCATGTATCTGAAAATTGAAGCTGAAGTGAAGGGGGGACCATGCAGCATAACGTTGACCCAAACTATTCCAGTAAATCCACCAAGGAATGGCTCAAAAGGAAGAAATGGAGAGTTCTGAAATGGCCAAATGAAAATCCGGATCTTAATCCTATTTAGTTGCTGTGCATGCAAGAAACCCCACAAACATCACACAGCTGAAAGAATTCTGCATTGAGGAGTGGGGAAAACTTTCTGCCAGCCGATGTCAGAGACTGGTGGATGGTTATAGGAAATGTCTCATTACGGTTATTTCAGCCAAAGGGGGAAACATTACCTACTAGGGCATAGGGTGTACATACTGACTTTGTCCTCAGTAAGAACTGGCATCTTTGTTAATTCTTCATCATCTTTCTTCTTCAAATAGATCCATCAGCATATTTCGCAAAGACTACTTTTAAATCATTTTAATAATCATAATGTTGCTGTTGTGGTTTTTATTGCTATTGAATAAATGGGAAAAAAAAAATTGCGATGACTTCATTCCAAGAGTTTATTCAAAAACAGTCAAATCCATGGTGTTCTGAAACTTTTGAATGGCAGCGTATACAAAAAGGTTTTATGGACAGCGGTCAACACCTGTATGACCATGCATCATTACATTAGATCCACCGAAAAGTTCCCAACGCCGTTTGTTCTGCCTCAGGAACGAACGCCACAATTCAGCAAATTGATCAGGTGACCAACATCCTGGCTCCACTCGCCCGTGGACCTGGGTATGACGCCGGCATCCAACATCGACAGCTGTGGATTCATCCTTGGCCGGAACCTGATGTCCCTCATGGTCGAGTTCATCCTCCTGTCCAGAGTGTACCACATCGTCCCCGCGCTGTCTGTCAAAGTGCAGAAGGTGGTCACAGCGGAGCCCGGTTACCCAGGGAAAAAGAGCTTGCAGGGTGAGTGGGGGTGACACAGTGTGTCACATTTAGGAGCATACTTTATGACACTGTCTAAAAATTATGTTTCCTTGAATAAGTTTCCCATAAATATAATGCAGGACAGTGCCCTCCTTAGAACAGAGATGTTATTTATCTGTTCTGACTGCTGTACACGGACTTTGGGGGGATTTAGGAAGATACATTATATTATCACAACACATTGCATAATTTGTGCCTGGCTTTGCACCATGCTAAACGTGTTAGCATACCTCCCTTAGCCCTGTCATGTGATTGGTAGCCACAGTGTCATCTGAACTCCTGCCTCTCCCAGACTGTGCTTAACAGTGTGCATGGTGCCCTTGTGCACGGTAAGCTGTAAGTATGACTCACATTTCAACGATGTCTGTATTGACTTGCTGCAGTTTTATTTCTGCAGTGTCTAAATCATGTTACTGCAAGTCCTGTCACATCGATCACCTGCTTTTCTCCAAACAGAACTTTGCAAGACTAGGATCTCCAAAAGTTATTTCTGGATGACTAGTCCATTGTGCCTGTTTTTTTATGTCATGTTTGACACAAAAATCATTGGTTGAAAAATTGCTGGGGGGTAAATTTACAAAGGATTTTCAAATAAAATCCTCTAACCTGCTAAAGAAGCCAGGCTTATCATGTTCTGTGCTGTTTAGTCTAGTACCTTCTTATTCCTGGATTTAGAGGAACCACGGGTAAATGGAGCTCCTACAGGCAAAGAGCAGAACTGCAGGAGTGACCTTCAATTCATGGCAATAACCGACTGGCCTTTGTGCATCCGGAGATTCAGGCGAATGCTGAGAACCCGGAAGGACAGCTAGAAGGCCTACTACCACCAGCCAGTCTTCTTGGCGGGCATGGGGCTGGCCTTCCTCTACACCACAGTGCCCAGGTTTGACTGCATCGCCACGGGTTACGCCTACAATTAAGGCATTAGCGGGTCCTTGCTCAGCCTGCCGTTCGGTCTGTCAGCTGAAGAAGGCCTACGGTCTGCTCAGCAAGGGGTTCACTTCCAGTCGCCTGCACCTCAGCTGAATCGTCCTGTGCACGTGCTCCCGGCAGCCCCTTGGATCCCGGCCTGCTGGTGCCCGCCAAGGAGGCCAACGATTCAGCTGCTCACATAGAGAACCTGGGGCATCAGGGGAGGAGGCACACTTCCCCATTCCAGGACAGCAACGACCAGCCTCTCCTCCCAGACCGCTCCTCCATTCATTGGACCAACAGTACCGTGCTGTTTGAGCACTTCCCAGTTGGAAGTGCCCCCGATTTCTTTATATCCATCATCCTTTTGTTTGTGGGTGTCATTACAGCTCATGTTGGTAAGTGGGTCAATACCCCTTTTTAAAAAATCTGAAGGAAAGCTAAACATAAACGTCTAACATTAGAAGGATTAATGCAATTAAAATATGGATATGCAACATTTTAGTGTCGTTCAATTTTCAGTGATCTATTTTGTGTATGCTGAGTAATGCTATTATTTCCATATACTTGACAAAGGTACGCCTGTTAATCATCTTTAAAGCTCACTTGGTACGATGGTTCTGTGTAAATGGGCTCAATACTGAACGACCTCATGCTTTGAGACATATAGGTTTTATCCTAATGCTGGATCTTTGTACATTTGAAGGGTGGATGTGCTTCTGGTGTTGGCAGAGGTTAACTGCTTTGGATTTTTTAAACCTGTAGTTCAGATGAGCTAGTGATGCTCTTACCATAGAGATGCACTTGAGATAATCTGCCGTAATGCTGAAATAGGCTTGGGATTTATTCAGAATGAATGATTGCTAAAACAGTTTTGTGATATATAAAATTATCATGAGCTATAACTGTCAGATAACTAATCTTGTTGTTGTTTTTCGTAGATGACCTACTGTGATGTGATATGTACGTACAGTTTTGTTTTTGTTTAGGGGTTATTATGTCCCGAGTATGTGTTGCGGTTCTCGCTTCCACCACCAGGGGTCTCCAAGTGCTTTACCTCCGATCTAGAGACTATTTAAGGGAGACTGACCAGAGTACTCTTGCTCAGTCATTGTTCGCCTGTCCTTTGTCCTGTTCCCGTCCTGGATAATAAAGTTCCGTGTGCTGTCACCCTGAGCCTCCTGAGTTCGTCTCCGCCCTTGGATCCTCTACGCGTATCAGTATAGTTTGGAATGATGATCCCGTTTCATGTTGCTCTGCGGGCCTCTGCTCCTTTGATTTGACTGTGACACATCTGCTTCAGAAGAACATATGGGAATCGCAGCGAGGTGCAGTCAATAGCATCCAGAGCTCCATGAACAACCTGATGGATCTGCTCCACTTTGTCATGGCCATCTTCGCCCCCCAGCCGCAGCTCTTTGGCATCCTGGTCACCGTCTCTGTGTTGGTCATCGCCACTGGACACGGCATGTATTTCTCACACGCCCCCAAGGCCAAGAGTAAACGACGACTTGACATGTAAAGGTCCCCAAGACTATGTGTGCAGATGTCATTGCCCCACTTGTCTCTCTCTCTCCATTCACTTTGCCAAAGGATGAAACTCATAGCCCCCAATTTCAGAACGTTATGGCAAACGTTGTTGCAATATGTTCTCACACAAGTCCAGAACTGAGATGAGGTGGAGAATGAAATTGCTAAGGCCTCTGTCAGTCAGTGCGGAAGCTGGAACTACCCAGCGCTGCGTCCTAGGAATTGTAAAGCGACTGAAAATCATGTAAAGCCAAGGCTGATAGCAGAAATATTTCGAACACCTCTCAATGCTCACTGCGATCAGCAATCAGAAAGTCTTTTCACCCACGGTGTGTTTTAGCAAAGGAATAAGTCAAGGACAGCAAAAGGACCAAAGATGTGAGATGAAGGTTACAGTATACAGAGTGACAATAATATGCTGGTTAATGAGAAGCTCAAATCTGTGTTAAAATAATGGGCAGTCCTGTTGCTGAACCGAATGTTAGGAAATACCTCAGGAGACTGCAGAATGAATTTTTTTTTTCATAGAAATAACAGGAAACTGGAATTTTGCTTTTGTCATTGAAGTGATGAGCATGGATGGCATAGGTGTTTTTTGTTAAGTTGTGTTGATGTGAATAGTTTGTTGTGATGGCACGGCTGTAGATATTTTTCACACATTTCATAATGTCTAATTCATATGGGCGCCAGTTTCAATATGAATTGCTAAGGATGTGATTGATATGTTTGTCTCCTGTAATAACGTTTATCACCGAAATCTAATCATGTATGATGTCAATGAAACCATGTATACGTGTGATGCAAGCAACATAAATCAGTATGAAAATCGGTAGTGTACGAGTGTTTTTCAAGACTTACAGTCCCATTTACAGTGAAATTGAGGTAGGTGAGAAATAAATAGCTATAAAATTATGTTAATTAAAGCTCTGCCAGTCCACGACGCCTACCGCCGGGGATTGCTAGCTGGACATTTTGCGTATGAAACACTAGCTGCGTGTGAAAATGGATACCAGCGACTCGCTTTTGTTCACACTTACTGTGGCCGTATTTACCGGGAACGTCCACTAGGTGGCGAGTGAAATCGCATTATTTATAATAAATAGGCGACGTGTACGCATACGAAAGGACTGAGACGAAGCCGAATTTTAAGTTGCGTCAAAATGACATAGGGAAGGATCTAAAACTATCAAACAAACTAATATTAGTTTTGTGAAGCCTTCGATTTAACTTAACAGCTTAAATGGACATGCAATGTTAAGTTTCAATGAACGTAACCGAGAGAGGTGTAGAGTTATACTTTGTGTCACTTTAGTGTTGAATCTGAAAAGTTCATCTTTTAAAACTTCGGGCGGCACAGGTACACATACTGAATGGGGATCACCTGACGTCTTCAATCCTTGTGACCCCATCTTTCGTAGACCGCCCCGCCGGCCAAGAGCGGCACCTAAGAGCGACAAAGCCAACATGTAAAAGCCACCATCTTCCAGCCTTCCCAGCCCACAAGGCGCTATTCTGAGTAGCTTTCCTCCCTGCACCTACGTACGCAGACCTGGTAGATTTGACTGTTGGCTCAGCTGAGCCACACTTTCTTTAATGATTTACTGTGGGAATCCTCAATGGTCACATTCCAGAGGTCTTAATCAGTGCGTTCCTACTGTGTTTCTTGATTTTGCCATTAAATTATAATGATAAAAAAAACAACTAACTTCATGAAGCTATTCAAAATATACTGAAACTGATTATAGAAAAGCAGAAGTCCATAATATTGAAGCAACTACATTACGATACCGAAACCAAAAGCAATGCAAACCTATTATTTTGTGTTTATTTAAAGTTTAAATGTACCTTGAAGGTTAAATAATATGCCTTTTAAATTTCAAGTGGTGCATGTTTACTGTAGAGCTGAATATGAATGATTGAAATGTGAAACTTTCTCCAGCTAGAGTTATTATTATTAATACTTACGTGAAATAAATTCCAGTTAGACAAGGCAAAGGTAAATGTGTGTCAGCACACTATATAATGAATAAACATGTCCATTTGATGTGGGTTTTCTGGGCCACATGTTAACTTCAGACTAGAGGACTAACCCGCCCTCCATGACACAATTCCCTGGTGGAAGCGGCAGGTAAAATAAATATTTGCATTCTATGTCAACCTCGATGGCAGGCTTCCACCTTCAAGTCTCTTCGTCTGTTTACCAAGGTTCTTGCAGGTGGAACAGGTAATGCACGCAGTTAATGCAAGCATGCAGTTAAATGGGGCAGTACTGAGAGACAGAGTTGCTTGAGGTGTTGGGAAAGAGGTGCATTAAAAAGTAAGGGAGCCAAAGCTTTGACCCTGGTAGTATAACCAATGAGACATTAGGGACCAGGTGTATTATGGACAGGAGAGAAGATAAATGAAAATGACACATAGAAACCTGCATGGAAGAGACTCCAATATACAGGAGCCTTGGGGTATCTGTCTGAAATTAATCTTTTGCTTATTCAGAGATGATTCAGTAACACCCAAACATTTTACTAGCTTAATCTAATGCGATGGTTCAGCACGTGGATTCAAACTGCAGCATTTATAATGAGTCATTTCTATGTGACTCATTGCGTTATGTAACTTAGCGCACCCATTAAAATTGTTGTCTGTTGTGAATTTTGTTGAGCATAAGAAATGCAGTAGCTTTCAAAAGTAAATAAAATCTATCAAAAACACTGCTTGAAAATCATTTTTTTTTCTCAAGCAGTCATTGGCTCATCATTTATGTATTTCATATCCTTTAAATTCCACTTTTTTATAGATATTCAATTACAGCTCAGTTTTTTTTGCCATGTTTGCCCATCATAACAAAGTAATTTTTAGCAGGATACTACATAAGCATTAAAACAATTAATATTATAAAGCAATAGGAATTCCTGGAGAGCTTGACCAGGTTGAGCAGTTAGAAGAGACTGGAAGTAGCAAGAATATGAGTGTGAAAAGGGGAGGAAGACAAATTCATATAAGTGTTCGGGAGAAAAAATAGTTAAGTTCTCAGTGGCTACAGGCGTACAATTCAGGTTATAACGGAGAGTACACCATCCTGTGGTGAAACAGACGGCTCTCCCAGTCCACACATAACACCCAGGTGATGAATGTGACTGCAAATGTGCAGCAGAAGTTGGATCACTGGCAAAGAATATCATGTCTATCTTTTAGAGGAAGTAACGTGTCTCTTATTTAGCAACACTATAGTGTATCCATGCACAGGCTTTCAAAACCTTTTTTTGACTTGGAGTTTTAATCTGAATTTGGTTATAAGGTCATATTTAACACCAGCAGGAAACCTGTCTGGATCCAGCGTTACACTGCCACAGTGTCACACACACGTTGAGGATAACGTGCCTCCTTGCAGTCACAATGCGTGCTCAGAGCATTCCTTTATGTTGAAAAATACCTACGGGTCAAAATAAAACCAAGATCAGCGTCTGAATCGAAACAAAGAACGCATGGCAACGCAGTATACCGTCTGCCGCTGTGAGTAAGATCATAGCGCAGATAATCCTGAATGCAAAACAAATAAATAAACAAATAAATGAAACACCGTGGGTGGAGCGGAGTTGCGTGATACACCAGCTCAACCATCAAAGGCAGTCGATCGCCTGGGGATGAAACAGTAAGAGGAGGATGTCTGCCGCCCGAAGTGCGTGTCCGTGTCCGTGAACGTGGTGTGGGAGATGGAGGAAGACGGACTGCTCTGCTCCCCACAAGAAGGGCTCCTGAAAAACTGGCGATGGAACAAGCAAGTGAAGGAGCAAGGCCAGCTGAAACAGAAGCTCCGAGATATACCAGGACTCCTGAAACAGGGACTGCATAGAAAGAGAAGTGTGGAGACTGTAAGTCAGCCAGCTAATGCCTGGTAGATTTGACTGTTGGCAGCCTGGTGTGTAATATACAGCTGATTAGTGGTATGTGAATGTATAGATATGTACGTTTAGTGTACTTGTCCGTGTATTAATGCCTCTGTAGTTAAATTCTTATCTACATATACGTGGAAGGAACAAATGTCCGTATCCAGGTAGCAATGCACTACTTTCTGGTTTCTATGTTATGCTGAAGACTTGCGTTTTGCTCAGTATAAGTTAACGAAGTCACTGAGTGGCACCGCGGCACGACGACAGGGCGACTGGGTCTGACAGTAAGCAGCTAAGAACTTCCATGTATTTCAAAAGGTGTTGCAAAATGGAGTGGAGAAGGTCGTCTACGCCTTGGACAGTGGATCCCGTACACGTCTCATATTGTACACGTGTGTATGAAGGATTGTGCGCTGCGGGTAGAAAGACAATCGTACACTTAGGCAAGAGTTACCCTCTGTATAGTTCAAAGTAGCTAGAAGGGCACATTAACCAAATGCCAATGGTATTTACTGATCGAGAGGCTGTGTTAGTGTGTGTGTGGGTATATGCGGCTCGTGGATTTACGAGAAACGGCCGTGATTTCACAAAATCTTAGTAATGTTACTTCACAACAATACGGTTTTAAACTTTCACGGACTCGGTAAAACCACAAGTTTAGAAACAACACGCGCGAATATGGAAAGAAACAACATGCACGTATACATGTGCAAAGCTTCATTTTAACGACCAGCTGAGTTATTATAAAGCAGCTCGCCCGTTTTTGTAGTTGTCGATGTGTCTACGGTAAGTCGACTTGGAGAAGATGTTTTTAATTGTTATGGGAATGGCATGTCATTAACTTTTGTGTGGACCACTGTTTGTTTGCCAAGTCCCACCCAGCAAACACCAGTCTGAGATAAATACATCGTGTGTTAACTCCCGGAGACGTTTCCTTAGGAATGAGATGCCACGTCCATTGATTCTTGGTTTCCTCGTTCCCTGATTTATGTTTTCTCTCTTCAAAGGGACGGGCTTTAAATTCTGCTCTGATACGTGAACGTGTGATACCATCCCTTCATCTCATAAGTAGACCGTAAGAAAACAGGAATTACCGCCATGTCATCAAGATGATCTTCAGATATTTTCCATTTTCGACAACATGCACGGTGCAGTTATTATTATTTTTTTATTTTCTGGTGGTCCAGTGGGGTCGGAACTTCGTATCGTTGGTCGATCGCCAGTGTTTGCGTGAATTTGATCCACGTGCTTCGTCCCGCGACTGAGACGCGAACGTTTTAGTCGAGCCGCTGTCTCGAAATTGCCCCTATGGTGTGTGTTTTGGACTGGTTTCCTGTGTAGGGTGTCTTATGATCAATGCTTCCTGGGATGGACTCCAGCCTCACGGGAAGATACTAGATTGGCTAAGCCTTTATGGATGGATGAATGGCTTGTTTATTTATTTTTTGTCTTTATTTATTTATTTATTTATTTATTTATTTATCTATCATTTTTGTAATGAAAACCCACTCAGTACCACCTCTGATTCACTGTGATGGATTCAAATGAATTTAAACTCACAGCCTATTAAGAAATCAGCAAATTCTGATAGCTTAATTTCAGGTCCTGGAGCCATAGTTGTGTCATTGCTTCATTTTCTATTCTTTGCATTGGATAAATGCATTAACTATGGATGGAACAATTTATCCACAGTACATACAGAAAGATCATCGGATCGTGTTTAGATTAGTTTAAATGATCTATTATTTTTGTATCGATTAGGGCAGTGAAGCTTTTGGTTTAACCTGCGGCTGAGAAATCGACTCTCATAGACTCTATGTATGGCTCAAGTACACGTAAAAGCAGTGAATTCCTTAATTAAAAATTCAAATTAACTGCAAAGCGCACAGTGAAATAGTTCCGACAGGTGTTAATATTTTTAATTTATATATTTTTTTGTTGTTGTTGCAGAGCTTCATGTAAGAATATGGTGCTAGGTGTCTTTAGATGTCTACAAAATTACAACCCTCAAGCTAATGGAATTTTTAATATATATATATATATATATTTTTTTTTTGGATCCCTGAGGCACTTTGGGGACCTATAAAACGTCGACAGCAGGAATGTATAATTAAGTCAGATGCCATAATGTTGCTAAGTATACACATTAAGGTTAAGGTTTCTTGACCCATCACAGTTTACGCAAACATAAATAAAATTCTTATGCACAGATACAAACTAAATGTAACACAGTATATGAAAGTAGCATGTGCAATATGTGTGTTAGAAATATATACCTTTTTTAAAAAAAGTAAGCAATTAATATGAATTAAATAAGGGGGATAGAAGAATAGGTATAATATAAAGTGAGGGGTCTTGTCATGTGGGGCCTCAAGCCAAGAATGGTGAGGATGCGAATGTGTGTGTAAACAGAGGTTAATCATACAAGGGTTAATAGTAAAGGAATAAAGACAAGCTTTGCCCTGAGTACAAAGGAATGAACTCAGAAATGAACTACACAGGATGAGGCTAGAACTGTAGGCATGAGACACACAAACAGACATGACTAGGGCATTACTAAGCTGGGAACCAGGAACAAGATTAGGAGATTAAAAGCAGGGCTGGTAATGACACTTAAAGAATACATAGACAATCCTATCGATTCTAACCTCACTGAACAAATCAATCTGCAGAACAACAGAACAAAACCACAACACAAACACTCATCTCAGACAAGAGGGGAATTTACAGGCTTAAATAATAAAGGAACCAGATGTTACACATGAGGGTAATCAGGGCAAAAGCAGAACCAAATGAGGAAGATGGGTAGACTCAAAACCCGGTCAGTCCTTGGGGATCTGGAACGCTGGTGTAGTTGCGACAGTGGTCCTTTTTAGTCGAGAAGGCCTGACCTATGGATGTTTAGCTTGAGCTCAACTGGGTCCTAACAGTGTGAGGTTGCTGTGCGTACAACACTTTGGTTTACCTGTGCTGATAACATGTAGTGTGAACTAGCATTGTCCCGACCCGGAGGGAGGGGGTCAGACAACTCATCGATGCCAACCAGAAGCGATTAAATGATGTCTTTTTAATATATTGCTGATGTTCAACTCATTAGAACAGACACTAAATGAATCACTGCATTCATTTCACAAGGACAGGATATGTGTCCCAATTAACGTCTGAGAGACGTATCGTGGAAACAGACATCATGAGGGAAAGCTGTGATGTAAAGTTAATGTACACCGTACATTGGGGGATGATAAGAAGAATCCTATCGACTAATGATGCCTATCCGTCATTATGCCAGTAAACTACATTTGAAGACTTGGCTGTGTGTGTCATGGCCTTCAAATTAGTCAAGTTCTCCTGTTAGTCTCCCGTCCACGATCGTGTGTCATCGTCCTGTGGAGGTGGGAAGTTCAGATTGGGGCGTGGCCGCATTCGCAGATTTGCGAAAGGCAGGGAGCGGAAACTTTTGGATGAGGAGCTCTGTGAATTTCAAGCAGAAGCGGGAAATCTACCCCGCAGACCAGTCGGGACCTGTCTCACTATCTCATCAGGCTTGTCTGGCTGTTTAAGTTTTGTTCTAGTTACCTGCTAACTTCAAAGGCTCACTTAATCGGTTTGATTGTGTCGGCGAGTGACGCATGAAACCTTGTAGCATCTCTATACAGTTTTGTGTCTCATTGTACCACAAATGCTGGGGTGGCCAGCTGGTCCTGTGTGGATTTAGGCAACACTCAACACTGGCCGGCAAAGAGCATAGGATGAACTGTT
The DNA here is from genome assembly GCA_009936485.2 of Gymnarchus niloticus. Classification (NCBI taxonomy): domain Eukaryota; kingdom Metazoa; phylum Chordata; class Actinopteri; order Osteoglossiformes; family Gymnarchidae; genus Gymnarchus; species Gymnarchus niloticus. The sequence continues at coordinate 17,230 of JAACJT020022672.1, read as the reverse complement.
GATTTAATGCTGTTGTCTCATCCTTCTGTGTCATACAATCAGTCTCCCCATTTATGTTTGTTGGGCTAAAATGTTTTAAATTGTGATTTTTTTTTTTTTAGGTGCTGTATATGGATCGTAGCCTTCTATTTTAAGCTGCACAGAGAATTAGCAAACATTCTTTACACTGTGCCAGGAAATCTGATAGTAAGGTTTTGCTGGTGAGCGCTGTTTGGTTTGGGAGAACAAACACTTAGTGACAATTGAACTCGGCCTTGCTTGTGACCTGGCAAATTCAAACCCGTTTGACCTGTATTAGGAGCGATGTTACGGGACTTGACAGGCCTATTGTGCTGCAGCTTGACTCTCTGAACGAGCTTTCTTATTCGGGAGTAGAGTGCAGTCATGGCCACTTGTTCATGACAAATTAAAATGGGTATTTTACTACCATACTATACTACACCATACTATACTACACCATACTATACTACACTATACTATGCTACTGTATTTCACTAATAGGCATTTTGCTACTATAGCTCTACACACCTGGTCTTTCTTTTGTAATCTCCTATCTCCTGCTGACTTAGATTTGCCCTCGCGAACATCATTTTGTGTCCATGTTAGAGCTAATCCAGTCTTCAGTCATGAGGCTGCAGGCCTACTGCTTGGGGCAGGCTATGACTCAGAGCAACGCAGTGTGTTTGTACTGTTCTGTTGGAGGATGCCAACTCCATTTTGAAGATTGCATTATCACGCAGATTCAGTGATTAATATCTCCTGCATTTGTCTTGTCTTGCCTTCAGCCAAACACACCTCGGGATCCAAGTGTCGCTTTGTGTAAACACAAGGTAAGCACACTGTTTTCCTTTCGTTTGGGTACATTTGAATTAGCCGACACTGGGCAGCATGCTTGTACATTTCTATACTGTTTTACTCCAGATAGAGGTCTTTTGGTTTATGGCGGTCATTTATACGCAGAAAAGTGTATTTTTGATGTATGTATACAGATTTCCATCAGCACGTTTCATAAACAATACTAAGCAGGTAAAATAATTAGGCAGCCTGTTGAATCGCGATAAGTTAAAGGCAAACCGAATGTTAAACATACAAGAATGACACCCGTTTTTCTCTAAATGAAATCGTTGTGTTGACTACCTGCATATTAACAGCTGAATCTGTCCTGCAATTCTTCGGAGCGCTCTCACTTGAGTGTTTTGCTCGTATTTAAATCTTACAGTGTATGTCCACAGTAAAATTTCAGCCTGCGTGTAGTTTTAGCAGCTGGAGTGAGGAGGGGGGTGTACCATGTGCTACGTGTTACAGGACTGCTCCAACAGTCTACCCTGCGCTGGACGCGCCTTGAGAAACGCCTTTCTGTCACACGGCCCGTATCCCGTCAAGGACCGAATCCAGTTCGCCAGGATCCTGAGGTAACTCTCGCTCAGAGGCCGTCGGCTCCCAGCGCTTATCTGTTTCCATGCACGTGGCCAAGACGCCGTCTTTCCTGAAAGCCTGTTTCCGTGGGTTTAAAGCGATAGCTGAGGAATACATTTTCACCTTTAATGTGGCAGACTTTTCTTTAGCGTTGTCATATTTTTTTTTCGGTCTCATTTTTAATTCATGAAATAGAATCACTTTTATGTACAGTGTCAGGATTTCCATATTAAATAAAAGGCATATTCAGCATATTTTTATGCAGTTGTAGAAATAAAACATACTTGTACCAGTGAGAGGGGAATTTGAACAGCGTTCGATGGTTCCTAAGCATGGGATTTTTTTATCGCTGAGTTTTTATCTCTTGTATAAAAAATGTGTGTGTATACAGATGTTTGTTGTAACTAATTTGCAACAAAGATGCACTTTATAATCATTGAACCTTAGCATTTGACTCTAACTATGTCAACCAAATTTGTGTCATTTTATTTTTCTCGGGGAAACGTTTGCCTTTTAGTGAGCTGCTTTAGAGAAGAGTGCTCGTGTGACCTCTGACCCCCTCCCCCCCCCCGTCTGTGCAGAAGGAGCTACGTCGGTGTGGAGCTGGTGCAGTGGCTGACAGAGCAGAGTGAACTCATCCAGGGCAGGATGATGGCCGTGCACGTCTGGCAGATGGCCATGGAACTGGGCATCCTGCTGTCCGGTGAGGGCCAACCCACGTTTCTCCTGCGGTCAGGTGTCCATAGCCATCGGTGGCTAAAAAAAAAAAACACCTGACGGTTTTTATGTTTACATCTTGTTCCCATGTTGTGTATGTAAGATATATTTACAGCAGATGTCTCTGCTGCACAGGTTTAGAGAATAACAGTTCTGCTGAGCGCTACTTGCCTTCTCTAAGATTCTCCTCAGTGGCTTTTCTTTTCATAAATCATGGTTATTTATCGCTTGGTTATTGTTAATATCTCTACTATTCTGTATTAGTGTCCTGTTGTGTCCTGCCAAAGATACTGTATGTGTGCTTGCCCAAGTTGTCAACTTTGTCTGACCCACATCTTCCAGATCTACTTTTGAGGCCGAACCAGTTAGGACAGAGACGGAGCCAGGTTTTTGTTTGTAGCACAGATCCTGATTGTTTGTGGTTTTTTTATTTTGGACGTGAGAAGCAGGCTTAAGTGTTACTCAGTTTTGGACCCAATATCAAATTCAGCTTGCCACGTTTTACTGTACCGTTACAGGCAAATTGTCTCAGAGCGAAAGCTAACCTCCCTAATGGAATTCTACGATCTCTGTCTTCCAGTGGACCACAGGGTCGTGTTCGAGGACTCCAACACGTACTATCAGTTTTCATTCGAGGAGTGCAAGGCTCAGGACTGCTTGTTCCAGGACGAGCACGCGTGGCAGAGTGGAGTGCGACTGTTGCTCCAGCTTGTCCCCAGCACGCATCCCCAGGCCAGGGTCGTCACCGAGTGAGTACCCGGAAATACCACCACCGCGTTAGCACACCTGTTCGACGCTCCGCAGAGGACAGGCAGCAGCTGCTGTGCACGTGACTGCAACATTCTGCTTTGTGTTATGCCTCGTCCAATCAGAAATGGAGATGGGCAGGGCTTGTCCCAAAGTGCCAATGTGATTGGTTGGATGTTATCACTCTACAAACCTTTGAGTACTTGGACCTCACAGGAACTTTTGTTTAGTTTGGTTTAGTTTGAATATGATTTGCATACATGAGGAGGAAACCGGCAGCAGAATCTGGAATTGGTGTAAGACAGAAGGTGTTTGTTTCTGATGTGCGGATCCTGATTCCCTGCCGTCTCAATGACATGCATATCGGAACAAGAAATTGTCTGTTGGGTGCGTATTTTGGCAACTGTTTGAATATTCAGGAATAATCTCTCTATTGCTTCCCTCAGCCTGGAAATGTAAATTGTGAATTCTCTCAGCTAAAACTGAGAAAGGATGCACATAGACAGGCAACTGGCACAGAAAGAAAGAACTCTGTCAGCCTTTGAAGTGATCCTCAGGGAGAGTCGAGGCGTGGCAAGCTGTAAGGAGTGGTAGTAAGACACGTGGTGACACATTTTCACCCGCCAGGGCTCAGCCTTCCTGTGTTTGGTAAACACGCTCACAACAGGGGTGTGGCTAAGTCCTGCTTGCCAGTACAGGTGAGGCCAAAAGTTCACATACACCTCCACATGTCATGCTGCCTTACGTTTCCTCTGTGAAGCCAGTCAGCGTGCCTACTTTGTTTCATTTAGAGGAAATATCAAAAAACAGCAAAGATACAGTTTTATGTCAGACTTTATATCTGTCAGACTTACATTAGATTTTCATTGGGTCACATGTTTACATACATCAAATTGAATGTCTCTTTAAACAGTGTTGACAATTCCAGAAATTGATGTAATGCCTTTAGAAGCCTCTGGCAAATTGTCTTATCTGGGATTTTTCTGTATTTAAGTGCCTACCTGTCTTTAGAGCCAATGCCTTGGTGCCCTTGATACCATGGGAAAATCCAAGCAACTCAGCCAAAATATGTGGACTTCCACGCAGAATTCAGAGACTCCTGCTCATCTGAATGTATGTTCTGGGAATGTGAGAGATCCACGCAAACACAGGGAAGAAGTACAAACTCCACACATGTAGAGCCATACCAGCAAAGAGGAAACCCAACTCTGGAAGTGCGAGGCTGTAGTACCAGACACTGAGCTACTGGCCCCTTATTTGGTTTAGAGGTGATATTGAAATGGAAACCATATAATTATTGATGGGAAATCTGATTTCTATCAGACCGTTTATAAATGTCCTAATATGTTCAGGAGAGTCATATTTACAATACTGTATCACGCTTTCTTTTGTAATGTTTATGACAAACTGGATTATAGAGTTAAAAAAACAAACAGTTGTTTGTTGTGTGGTATGGGGTAGATCATGTGTAACTAAGAAACATTGTACTACCTGAAACTAAGAAATATTGTACTGATATTAGCCTCAGCCCTCAAGGTCGTTATTTCCAAGTGTTGGAGTTCTGTTGACTATTCTTGGGTGCTCCATGTTGCTGTTGTTGTTTGTGACGCTTTTTCTCCCAATTTAATTAATATTTCACTAGGTTAAGCTACAGCTTGACATTTTGCACGTGCTTCTGAACATACAGCCTGCTCTGCTAACAGCTCTAGGTTGTGAGTTTTTGCTGCAGTACTGTTCTCGACCACCAGGTGTCAGTGTGACCCTGAGGAGATGAAAGGCCAGCTCTAGTTTGGCAGATTTCTGTAATTGTTATTTTAAGCAGTATATTTGTTGAAGTTATAATTGTTGTGCTTTTAAGAACATTTGGCTATTAGGATTGTGATATTCAACTATATACAGAGACACTGCACAAGTTTTAATTACAAAAAATGTTATGTTTAACTTGCAAATTTTTGGACAACAATTCATGTTTTAGCATTAGACCTTTGAAGAAATTTCTTATGACAACAAAATATCCTATTTGAGTAAATATATATTTTGGTGCAAATGTTTGCAGATGCGCTTGATGATTTGCAGGAAAGTACAAGTTATGTATTTTTAAAGAAAATCTCTGGGAGTCTTACTGTCAGAAGTGACACACATCAGGCGATCTGCAGTGCTGCAATCATATATTGTGCCCTTGAAAACAGGTCATTGACAGAATGTAACCCCAAAGCTTTCATATATATACCATTTATGAAAGGGCACAAATGTAATCTGACTGAAAAATATCCAGGGTCCTAACTGGTTCTCAGTACAGAAAGGTGAACGTTGATGCCTTGCCTTATTGGACCATTGGTATGTCTGTGTTTTACCTTTCAAGACTGGAGGACAAAGTCTCAGGGTGGGAGGACATTCCTAGCAGGACCCTACAGATGGAGGCTTTGGAGAGGCTCACTTCCACGGTAACGGTACCCGTGGGATGTTTGGGGGGGTGGGGGTAGCGATCTGTGACTCTGTTTCTGCCTTGCGGAGTCTTGGGACCAGAGAAGACCGTGACGTGTTTAAAATTCAAAGTTTTGCTTGCAGGTCGACTGAGGTGTGGCCACCCTTCACAGCAAAGGGATGTGGCACATTAATTATGGAAATCCAACCTTCATTAGGCATTTTGGAAATTGCATGCTTGAACAATTTAAGCACGCCTGTTCTGGGTCATAGATTGCCCGTATCTTACTATGAAGATCATTTGAATGCGTATGTTTTATTAATGAGGTATCTATTTGACATCCAGGTTGGTGGGAAACGGTGGGTTAGTTGTCCTGTTTAAAATTTTACCTTACCTTTTGAATCTGGTTATACGAAACGGCACCTATGATCTCTTTTAGGAGGTAGACTCAGTACTGCTGCAGATTCGGGCCCCGTATGTGTGGATGAATGTCGTGGTTGTAAAAAGCTTCCCTTTCCGTTTTTATTCAGAGCGGATTCGGGGTTAATTAGTTTTCTGCTGATACATGCATCTCTGGCAAAGATGGAGTATCTTAAAGTTCATCCCTTTCACATAAAGCTGTCACGCAGTAAATTTGTATTGTTTAAAGCCTGTTCTCGTCTGCACAGCCTCTGGTGAGTCTTTGTATGTAAATGTCTTAAGGAGGCCTTCTCCTTGGAAGAAGCTGGTGCCGTGATCTCTGACTGCCCTCCCATTCACTGGTCTGTGCAGTCACCTGCAGAGATGTTGTAATCAAATCCACCTTAAGGTGAAAGAATTAAACTTATTTCCTTAAGGTCCAGACCAGTAGCCAGTGGGCTTTCAGAGTGAATTTTTTTTTTGTTCATGACCTGGACGCCTTGAATAGTCTGTAGATGTCGTGTTGGATAAATTTAATTGTGGGACTCAGTACATGGATACTATAAGACTGATGTCAACCACCACACAATCAGCAACCCCCTGACCAGTCTGGTGCTGAGCCCCAAATTTTTTGATAGAGACGTTTTTCAAAAGAGCTCACCTTTTTGCCAAAATTAGCATGCTATTGGCTGCGAAAGTTCACAGTTACAGACAGTGGCTGTAAAGTCACCTGGCCTGTGAGCTGAATTTAAACAAAACATACGTGTCTCTCAGAGCCGACGCCCCCCCCCCCCCATCGCGCGTCCGTTTTCTGTCTCGAGCCGTCCGTTTTCAAGTGCTCCGCGTGTCCTTCAGCCATCTCACCACCACAGATGTTTCTGCGTGTCCCATCATGCTCTCTGATTCGTCAGTAACCGCCAGACATGGAATCGCACAAGGCGATGCGGATGCTTGCACATAAACTCACAGATCCTGTTAAGCTGTGAGAGGCGGCTGCCCGGCTAGGCAATACCGCATACCCTGCTCCCTAATCTACTGGCAGAAGATCCCTTGACATCAGCGCGCCTGCCCTCGCCTTAGAGAAGGTCCATTTTTCACCCGGACACTGACCGTATAAACACAGTTCAGGCTCTCCAGAGACATGCACCCTGGTGTGGTCGACAACCAAGTTACACCCCTTTCATACTGTGACTTTAAGCGGCCCCCAGTGACCATTCTGCTTTATTTGTATTGAGATATGAAAAATTGCTGGCATTTGTATCCCTCATGTCGATACTGTCAGCTGGTTGCCCACAGCTTCCCCACTCTCCTCTAAATGACCCTGCTGTGTAACTGTGTTTAAACGGTGTATGAATGAAGCGAAGCCTTCACGATGGAGAGAGGAGCTTGCCACTCCATCTGGAGATTTTACACGTTGGTTGTTTTGCTTTGCCTTATAAGCTGTGTAATTCGGCTTTCCAACGAAGGGAGAAATCAAATCTTTTTTTGTATCATCCCTGAGGCAGTGACACATGGGGGTGGGCTAACGTCTGGCAATTTCAAATGCTGACTAGCTGGGGGTCCAAATGACCAAATGAAATGTGAAACATTATTTTCCCATCTTCATCTTTTCACCTGAATCTTGTGTTTTAGGAGAAATGCCACTTAGAAGGCTTTTCTTTGAAATTTTTGTGCACCATGTCTTTTAAACACATTCTGAATTGCTCCTATGACCAAACTGTCGATCAAATTAGCCTTCTACAAATTACCGTGAAAGTATAATAGTGTAGTCGTACCAGCAAAACAATAGGTTTAACAGCGGTAAACACTAAATTAAGTTTTAATTAAAATCTACATAACTAACAAATCACATATTTTCCCCACAGGTACAGAATGAACTTGTCCTCACACTTGCTAAGAAAGCACAAAGGAAACGTGAGTGTTTTTTTTCACCACTTCCAGGATTTGACTTGACTTGTTCTCCCCTGGTTTAGTCCTTGGTAAGATTAGTATGTCATATTAGTCATTCAGCTTTCCTGTGTGGTCTCTTGTGCCTTATTTGAATATGCATAAGTGCTTAATCATGTGACATGGTGCATATGCAAATGAGGTATTTGCGATCTCGTGTCCTTCATGTTATTTCCTTGCTTATGTAAATGTCTCATGATTCCCAAAACGCCAATTATTTGAAAGTGGTGATGAGCTTATCAGTTGGCTGGGGATATTTCCGACACGGAGCTGTGCAGACCGACACCCAGGCAGCCGATGATTCCGGTATTATTTACAGCCGCGGTTAATTGGAACTCCCTGTCTTCTTAATCAGTGGCATTCCGCCTAATTCGTCTTGTGGAGCCTCTGGCTCATTGGCACAGAGGTTGCAGCATTGCTGAGTGATTAAACACCGGCAGTAATTAAGGTGTCTTGCAAGCCATCAATCCAGATGCCAGGGGTAAAGATGCTGAATCCTTCATTGAGAACAGTCCCTTCTATTGTCTCTGCATCAGCCACTGAGCTGAACAGTGTGTTAAATGTATGGACTGTGTCTCATCCTGCCCTTGAAGTAACTCTCCAGCACGTCTTTGACTCAGCCTAGTGTCTGAGCGAAGCAGGGAACCTGCAGGACGATTCACCAGGTTCTGTCTTACAGACAGACATACCCCCCAAGTCTTGCCCATGTCCCACTGAGTTCTCAGTTCATGGTACCTCAGATATATGCTAATGTTTTGTTATTTAGGATCGTTTAGAACATCCCTGTGCTTTGCATCTGATAGCCATGGTCCGAGAGTCAGTTCAGCACCTCAGTGTGTGTGTGCGTGCATGCGTTTGTGCATGTCTGGGAGGGGACACAGTACTGTAGATTGCTTTTTGAGTCTTATCTATCATATGACCAGCCCATGTGACCATGTTACCATCCCTTTGATTCTTCGCCAGGCGTCCTGTGTTAAAATTACAACTCCTGTCTGCCATATTCCATTATCTTAATACTGGACTGCCTGACTGCAGGGGCAGAGGAGAGAGGCCCAGAGCTGGCCGAGAATTCGACGAGTCACACGCATGGTCCCACGGAGAGCATGGTAAGGGGGAGGCATTGAAGCAAGCTGCTCACTGATGCTAGCGAACGGCCTGACATTCAAGTGTACCACAAGCGCACTTTCTGTCTGTGGTCCTTTGGCTTTGAAGACTCATTTAGTGCCAGCATTGATTGGTTAGTTCAGGATACTCCCAACCACCACAGGTTTTGAAGCCTCATTCATCCTCATTCAAATAATATCACTTGGTGTTGAGTTACAGACCTGTAAAAGCTGGTCGTACACCCCAGTCATATTTTCTAGTTTATTGTGAGGGAAAGTTCGTACACCCCTGGCGCCTCACTGTCACAAGGGCTACTTTAATGTTTCTACACTGGAATGTAGTATTAATGTACAGAAAAATACTATATTTCTGCATAAATCCTCTTCTCTTTGGGTTCTGGTACAGAATTGAAGAGAAATCGCCATTGATTTAAGTGTATATGATTTTTTCATAACCCCAATACTTTGTTTGCTGTTCAGGCTGGGTATAATATAATCTCTGTTGTGTATAAGAAATCATCTGAGGATAGGGAGAAAAAAAACAGGTTTAAAAGCTCAATTGCTGTGGAATTCCCTTTTAAAAGCTCACTAAAAGATTTTCCAGGTTATAGGTTCACGAGCCTCCATGTTGGCCAATAAACTTACAAATTCAGAACCATTGTTTGATTGATTTTGTGTGTGGCAACACTGGATTATTAGTCCTGTTTATTTGCCTTAGCTAGTCATAAAAGAGCGCAGAGCAGCTTCCGTCGCTGCCCTTCTGTCCTCCGTTCTCCCGCTATACTTCATCTCCTTCCTTTTCCCACCCTTCTGGATATGACCCCTGATAAGGGTACGAGGCAGACTTCCAGGCTCCTAGAAGCCACCTTTGTGCCCCCCAGCCCCCTGCCAGCCAGGCTGCCTGAGACGCTGGCTGTCACACACCCCCTGCTTTCTCTTCTCAGGTCTCCCGTCTGCCAGGCTCCATTCCCAGGAGGTCATGAAACTCCCGTGGGACGCCTGAGCGGTAGTCAGATGTTTCCTGGTCCACCCCCCTTTCCCTTCCTCATTGCTCCCCTAGCACCTCTCTCAGCTTGGGGTCAGTTCACAGCAGCCTCATGCTGGCTCATAGAAATGCGGGCAGACCCTTTGACTGGCGGGCTCATGGTCTCCACATCCATGGAGGGTGGCAGGAAGGCATACACTGAGTAGGGCAGAGAGGGGTGGCTGACGTCCAGCGCAAAGCCCTCGGCATTTGCCGGACCAGAGGACAGAGTTAGAAGGTCCCATCGCACCCCATAGCGTGGATTGAGGTTCAGGTTCTTTGGTCATGGCCTGGGATTGTGGATTAAGGTTCCTCTTCTCTTTGCCCCCTGCCTTGCAGCGGGGGGGCGTATGCACCCTGCAAGACAAGGAAGGTACGTCCCGGATTGAGGTAGTCCAGCGGCTGGCTAAGGATAGATACCACTTCCTTCAGGACAATAAGACCCCTGGTCAGAGTGCAGAGGTAAGCTGGTTTTTAATTTTTTTTTTTTTCACTTCGCCGTCGTTGGCTTTTTAACTCCAGGGTGATGGCCACGAGGATTCCGCATGGTTTATCGAGCAATGTTGCTAGTTCTCTCGTCAGGCTCTATTTTACGCCTTTGAGCCATCGTTAATTAAAGTCGACAATTTAAGCTGACTTTGCTTTGGGGCTGTATTCTGTTAGAGTGGATTATAATTGCTGTTGCATACATCTTCTGGACTATAATGCATTTTTCGAAGCACTGTTAATCACTGGTACTTTCTTTGCGGTGATTGCCTAGCAAACGCTCATTTTTCAATTTGTGACTTTCAGAAATTGCAATAACAGCCAGATTTTGATAGAGTACGAAAACGAGTGTGGCTGAGCTGAAATTTAGGTTTCTGGTGTCATTCATGGTGCAGATGAAGATGTAAACATTTCTTCTAAACTAATGGGCAGCTTTTACAGAATGGTCAAGATATTTATGGCTGTTTGGCTCCCCAAGCACATTTTTATTGTAGTTTATTTTAGATTCATTTTAGTTTAGCTACGATTTGATATAAAATGGTGTCATTTAGGGGATGTGATGAGTCGTTCAGTGGTTTAAATTGCTGCATTGCACCTGTATGGTTGTGGATTCAAATCCCACCTTTGCTCTGTGAGTATGGAGTTTACATGCGTTCCCTGTGTTTTGCAAGTTTCTTCCCCTTTGGTCCAAAGATACGATCTAGGCTGATTGGGATTTTTATTCTGCATGTAGTGTGACTCCACCCTGCTATGGGTTGTCACCCCATCCAGGGTGTCCCCCTCACCTTGTGCCCTAAGCTGCCTGGGCTAGGCTCCAGGCAACCCTACACAGGATGGAGCAATTTGAAAGATGGATGATACTATTAAATTCCTCCTCTTCAGCTATGCTTAACTGCAGTGTTATATGGTACAATATGCTATTGCATTGAAAATATCCCATTTTCTGCAAAAGCTTATTCAGGTTTTAGTTTTATTCACACATTTGTTTCAGCATATCTTCCAGTGTAGACATGATGGATCCTCTGCAGTGATGTAGATGATCTTGCAGCCCAACGTTTGGTATGAGCCGGCCTTTACTCTAAGCTTAATCAGTGCCTGTTAAGGGACTAGGCGGAGTGCAGTCGGGAGGCAGTCGGTCACGGCTGCTCCTGATTGGTTGATGGTGCAGGAGTGGGAGGATCTTCCCTTTCCGGCCAGAGCAGTCACAATGGCAGGAAGTCTTGATGATAGCAACATAAGAAATGTACTTATGTGTGTGTGTGTGTTTTTTTGCAGCTCTCATTATACCAAAGTGATGAACATATTTTTAAAGTGCTTCGGGATTCCGTAAATGTGTCCGATCCAGACATAGCCAGTTCTCTCTGTCATACAAGAGCAATCGATATTATATTACTGATGATAAGGTCAGTGAGTACAACATGTTTTTGTTTCAGTAAATATCTCGGCTGCCTGCATGATAGAATTGTGACTTAACTTGTATTCTGAATTTGGTATAGTTGGTATATTATTATTATTATTATTATTATTTTACTTGTTGTTATTATCATCATCGTCATTATCACCATCATCATCATCACAGTCAAAATTAAATTTGTTGAATGTTAAAGGGAGATGTATGTAGGTATATAACAGCTTAGCAAGCCTAGGATTGAATGTTATTTAAATGAACACTGTTCAGCAGGAAGTGAGAATCGAGCCTTGGTTTATTAAACCAAAGGTGATGGCCTTAACCACGCCACTAACAGAGGATGAAACCGCAACATGAACAGAGCCTGAATATTTCCTTGTCCAGAGAGGTCATCCACTGCATCCTGCCCTCCTTCCAGCCCTCTGGTTGAGGTGTCAACATCCAGCATTTTCCTAGCAAGTGATATCCGGTGCCCCGGCAAAGGTCTTATGTACCGGCAGTCCGGTAACCCTTGTAGCATACAACAAAATACATTTATAACTACATTAATTGTTTTTTTTCATATTTTTTATATAAGTCAATTTATTATTTTAAGATGAAGAAAATGTCATTTTGCAAAAATGCAACAGAAATAGGATAAAGACAGAGGATGCTTGGGTCAGTGCTCCCAGCGTTTAGTCAGAGTGTAACGTTAGCTAACAGCCGGCAGAGATTGGTTTATCCTAGGTGCTCCTGTTGGGATTGATGAACGCTCCTGCACTAACACGTTTTTAATCATACTGGCACCGCACCGAGCCCTTGGGTCCTGATAGATGAAAGCCCATCATTTCCCGTGACAGTTCAGAAGATACCTGCATATGGGGGTGTAAACTCTGGGGTAAATAGAGTCTGTTTGAACGTTTGACTTACCCATAACGGGAATCAACTCTCAAGTGATATTTTCAGTCGGCATCTGGCTTACCCAGAATTCCTGAATAGACACTCATACATGTGGGGTGGATGACGTGTAATATTGTGTCATTTGTGGACTCTGGGAAGTGGATGGTTAGTGTTTCTCATGGATGAGATGTGTGTAGCTGACCTGTCTGTTTCTCTAGCCTCTCACCTTCAGCAGGAATATTTTATGGTCACACGTTAAAGACAGTTTTCAACGGCAGCTGAACTGAGTCCATCTTTTTATCTCTTTCCCTGTTATTATAAATCACTGTCAAACATTTTCTTCTTCTCCTAATTAAATACGCTCAGTTAATCTGTTGGAATGCTTCAGACACAGAATACGTATGTTTGAATGACGGAGCTGCCTGTCTAAATAGATGTGTTTTCATTGTATCGCTCTCAGAACGTGCTGGCTGGAACATCGCTGACATGTGTCTTTCCATCTGCCCGTGTTTCTTTTTTAAATCATTTCCAAAGAAAAACATTCTAATCTAGCTTGAAAATGGGGAGAAAATCTGGTTCAGAGAGAAGAAGAAAATCTTTTCACCATTTATCCTAAAACATCAATTTGGTTATGTGTGTGAGACCTTCTTAAGAATATTTGGCAGGCCTGGCCCAGGTAACCGTGTCTGAAGGCCAGTATGCATTACAGAAAAGAACAATGGCCTTTCTCCACCATCTAAGAAGTGGTCGAAATAATTTCTTTTCATCTGTTTTTGGAATGAATTGAAATGTCTCTTTTCTCAGTTCCACTGAAAACTTCAGGGCAGTGCAATGGTGTTTCATATGAAGGATATTGAGCAGTGGGAAGATATATCCAGAGTACTCATCAGAATTAGTAGAAATTACATTCAGGTCGGTGGCAACGCGCGCTCATAAACATTTCCCGTCACAAAAAGTTGGTATTAACCAAAAGGAATTTGTTGGTGAGGTTGCAATAAAAAAATATACTGTTAGGAGCGGTGAGGAGATGTCATGCTGTGCATTTGGGGTTTTGTGTCTACCTTATGAATATTTACATGTGCCAAAAAAGCACTTTTTGCCTCCAGACATGCCACTGATTCTTGTTCTTCAGATGGAGCAGTTACAAAGAGAACCTGCAATATGCGAACGGCAATGATTTACATTTATATTATGTGATCTGCTCCGTAGATCCCAATCTCCAGAGCCACACGCGAGGATTACAATTATAGACTTTGTGTAGCTGGAAATGACAAAAATGCAGCAGTATTGTCCAGAGTGGTGTTTTTGTCCACAACCTTTGGATTTGGGCATGCTGACTGTAAACTAAATATTTATATTGGGCAGAAACAGCCTAGCCTCACACCTCCAGTGTTAAGAGTTCAAATCCCACTCTGTGTGTGGAGTTTGCCTTGTTCTCTGTGTGTCATGCAGGTTTCCTCTGCGTTCAATGATTCTGTATCATAATACAAAGACTTGCAGTTATGGGTTGGTGTTCATAAATTATCGGGATAGTTTGTCCCGTAATGGACTGACACACCATCCAGGGTGTACCCCAGCCTTGTGTCCTCTGATGGACTGACACAACAACCAGGGTGTACCCCAGTCTTGTGTCCTCTGATGGACTGACACACCATCCAGGGTGTACCCCAGCCTTGTGTCCTCTGATGGACTGACACACCATCCAGGGTGTACCCCAGCCTTGTGTCCTCTGATGGACTGACACACCATCCAGGGTGTACCCCAGCAGTGTGCCCTTTGCTGCCTGGGATAGGCTCCAGGCCTCCGTTTAGCTCTGACCTGGATAAGGTATTGGAAAGACACTGATAGAGCCATAATCTCTGAAAGCTGGAAAATTTTTGGCAAGGAATGTAATATCTTTCATCTTTAAACAACCCAAAAATGCTGCAAATCAGTATTTCTCTGTCCCTGTCCCATGGGTGTGATGTTTTTTATTCCAGCTGGGTCCTTAATTAACTGGACGTTATTGATACCCTCGTTTAATGCATTGTTCAGTTTCAATCGTGTTAAGGAATACATTAGAGGATTTGCTACAATTATTAATTTCATTCATGCAAACAAAAAGTACTTTATTAAATGAATGGCTTAAACATACAGTATGTTGTAAAAAATCAGCACTGTTTCACTAACTCTGAGAGAA
>JAACJT020022671.1:17789-32813 GCA_009936485.2 Gymnarchus niloticus | reverse complement strand
CAAGCGGGGAGAGGGGGGGGCGGGAGAGAGGGGTAGAGAAGAGAGGGGGGGGGGGCTCGCAGCGGTGTGTGTGTGTGTGTGTGTGTGTGTGTGTGTGTGTGTGTGTGTGTGTGTGTGTGTGCATGAACACGTACTCCCCTGGGAGGAGGAGAGAGGCGGAGTCAGCAGCTGGTTCTTCCTGTACACCGTCCTGACTACAGTCATTAAGAAGCATCCCCGCTGACAAATCAGGAGAACAGGTTCTTTCTTCACTGGCTAGCCACCAGGATGAGAACACCTTTGATTTGGAGGGGTGGGGGGGTGTGCAGTGCTCCAACTGTTGCAGGGATTATCTGTAATTTGGGTTAAGCACCTCACCAAGGGGTGCCACAGTTGGCCCTTCTGGGACCTCACCCACCAGCCTTTGGCTTAGTGGCCCATGTCTTTAAATGTCCTTCTCGCTGCTGGCTCCACTTTATCACCCGAAGGAATGCGTGGACTCCACCAACACTAAAGCTGAGTGATTAAGAGAGGTGACCAGAGCAAAGATCTGCCCACGTGTGAGAAAACCCCTGAGTGTATCAGAGCTCAAGCAGAACATTCTAGAAGCACAGCTCCTAGGCAATTCCTGGTTAGCAGGCTACAGGACTTGACGGTGCAGAACCCTTCTGATCCCAGACAGGGATGTCCATCCTCGCAGTAGCTTTCCACCGTTCCATTCAATCGTTTGAGCGGTGACTTCTCTGCTTACTGTGACGTTCACGGGTCAGCGTGCGAGCAGGAAACCAGTGGAGCTTCTGCGGTGTACTAATTACCGGCGCTCAGCCACAGCGACAGTGGTCCTGATGTTTTAATTACCAGGGTTTCACTTTCACGGTTGTGATGATGGATGACCTTGCCCCCCTACACCCCCCCACTTGTTATTCTAATGATCACCAGAGCTGTATGTGAAAGCATGATTGCTCGTTGATTTATTCGCCCATTTTTTCCGCCTTGACTCATCCTCCTGGGTTCCAGATTGCGGTGTGGTAAATCGGTCCGTCCGTCCCTGCCCAGGTCCTTCAGGCTTTCAGCAGGCCATTGTCGTGCTGCAGACAGCGAGGCTAATTCAATTTACAGTCATGAGCAAATGTGGGGGTCAGAGATCAGTTGTGTTTCTCAGGGTCACCGCTCGGTCCAGACCAACGTTATCAGTTTTGCCTTTATAATTTCCTTAGCTACGGTGGAGTGTTTTTAATCCTGAAAAAATGAATGCTCTGTGGCATCACAGCGGTCGCAGTGGGGAACGGCTGTACGTTGTGCTATCCAGTGAAATGAAAATGAAAAAAATGGCTTTTTTGTGCACACCATTTTATCTGAATTTGATGGTGTACGGTTTTCCCAGTGGTGTTTGCTGAAGACATGGAGAAGAATTTTTCCTAGATTGGCAAATTTGAACACACACCAGAGCATTGGCTCGCTGTGAATTCACTGTTTTGACTTTGCTGCGAATCGCACATGCTATTTCTGGGCATCGCAGCTTTCTTTCTTGCAAAGAAAGGGAAAAAAATCAGGGGACGTACAGCACTGTGCACCCGAGTGGCGCGCCTCCTCATTGAAAGACACCCAATCTGTACGGCAGTGACTATTGTGTCCTCACCAGGTGGAGGACTGTGTAAGCATCACAAAATATGTCGTTTTCAGCCTAAATATTAGGCTGCAAAGATCATCAGAAGGCACTGATCACTTTAATGGAGTTCTGAAGATTGTCCTAGGAGCATCCAGATGCTAAGGCAATGCAGGGCCAGAAAGGTTCTCTTTGCTGGGGATTAGCACATAGAGGTGTTAATGCTATCATGCAGCATGCTAACTGAGTACTAAAGAAACATCTGGTTCAGACTGCCATTAATCTCAAAAAACAAGGGTGAAATAACAGCAGGCTCAGTCGTCCCGATGTTTGCCAGCATGGCCCGCAGGCTGGTCAGCTGTGCAGGACAGTCAGGCCCAATCACCGACCTGCCAGTCGTTTGTTTGTGTGAGATTGCCTCACTATAATAAAGAAATGAACCTACGACCGTGTCACGCCTAGATTCAACACTCCAAGGTGCCGGCAATCGGAATTCTGATTCTCAAACCAGTTTAATGAAAAATTCATGCCAGATGTGTAAGACCTGGACCTTCATCTGTCAATTTGATTGCGGTTTTTTGTAAACCATGATGGGATCCACCGTTTGTGTTTAGTAGGCTTGTCTTTAACCCTTATTTGCGTATGAAGGTCAGAGCTGTGGAATTTGATCAAGGAAGTCAAGGTATTCTGAAAATAACAAAAACTTTTTTTTTTGTGCATTTTCTCTTTTAAGAATGTTTTTGAAATCAATTCAGACATTTAGGAAACCAGACCTTTACAAAAGGGTCTTATTATTGTTGTGTTACAGTAATTATTTTCCTAAAGTAAATATTTTCCTAACATTAAAATTATATTCATCTGAAGTGGGCAGTCTATTTTCAACATTCAAATGCTGAAGAATGAGTTTCTGAATCCCCAAGGCTGTTGATGGCACAGAGGTACCCTCAGGGACAACGTGTGACACGATGGCTCGGTGTGTTGCCGCTTGCGAGACATGGAGCATAAGTGACACTCAAATGGAGGAAGGCAGCCTTCGTCTTGGCGGCCTGCTTTATCGACCGTAACGGGGGACATCTCAAAATCCACAGCTCTGTCAGTTATATTAGTATATTTAAAGATGAGGGGTGGGGGGGGTGTCGGTCACCCTCTCTCTCTGCCATTTGGGAGTTTTGCCACGGTCAACTGGTGCTAATTAATGATGCTCGTTAAAGACCGACTCTGACCTGAATGAAAACACAGACTGGCGGTTGCTCTGTTTCCCTGTACATGAAAAGGCCCTTCCAACATCACCATCCAGGATGCAATGTAAAACATCTCTTCGGTCCAGGTGTACCCACCTGCAGGATGGCCCAGTGGTTCTAAAGGCCTGGTCCAAAGTGACATAATGGGATCTGTTGATGGGTTCCTCTCCACTTGTGCTGGTCACTTCATGATTAGGATAGTCTCTGTTGCTGTGCCTTTTCTACACCTGACAGTACTGTGGCTTTAGCCATGACTTGTCCATATTGACTCAACACAAAGATATACAAAGGCACGGACTTGTAGGTTATCTAAATTACCATCGATTACCTTGCTTTCATGCCGGGAAAACTGCTTCAGTGTTGGTGCTGTTGAAAGGGGACTGACCTCTATCTGATCTCATTCCACTCTAAGGTTATGGAGACCTTAGGCTCTACCCACACTGTACCAGGACAGCCCCTTCAGTTACAACTAGAATCTGGAATGGTGTTCTCACCCTGTGCAAAAGATATGCAAAGATGTCATCCTGGTGACTGTCAATTCATTTTTGTTCAAAATTCTTTTCAGACCCCTGCTACATCATGGTATGGTTGCTACACATATTAGAATCACCTTAAGACAATTCACTTTGAACTTGCAAAGTGTGTCCAGGCTCAAGGTAGTGGTTGATCATTTCTACTCTTCATTTAACCATGAATTTCTGAAGTCCTGCTGGCAGGGTTTGTACACCTTATTTGCGTCGATGATATTTCTTCTACACCGTGTATCTGTGAAAGCAAAGAAAATTAAAGAAAATTAAAGAAAAGATAAAACCTGTTCATTCTCCCATTCAGGCAATGCTGTTGGGGTAGTTTTTATGAAGTCTGCATAACTCTCAGTCTGTAATGTCCCACCACAGCCATTAGCCCGGACCACCACTGATGACCAGCTGAGTAACTACGCAGGCGGGCCAGCAGGTGTGATCGTCTGCCTTCTGCGAGAAGCTTATATTTGGGTCCACCCCACCCGCGAAGTTCTAACACCATCAGATGAACATCGGAGCACCCGGCTAATGAACGGGACTTGTGTGCATCCCTCTGCCTCCGAGCCGTATTTCCTGCTTCTGTAAGAATCCGATCTTCACCAGTAATCTAAGCTCCACATGTGAACGGGCAGTGCTGGCAGGACTCGATGGGATCAGTTTACTGCGATTTCCTGGCCGTCGGGCTGAACGTGAGCACTCTGCATTCTGTGCTGGCTGGTCCACCATGAGCCAGCCAGGCAGATTAATAAGTGGCCTGCTGTTTTCTATCTTGTCTGGTATAATAAGACCCATATTCCTGGTTGCTGTGTGAGTCAATTCCCCCTGACAAGGCGGTAAGGAGGGAACCAATCCCCTTTGTTCAAGTGTTTCTCAGGCCGCAGCTCTTCATTCCCACTGAATCGGAGGAAACAGGCCTGGACTAATTACATTTCTGTGGTAACAGTCAACTGTAGGCCGCAATGCCATGTGCTCTAGTTCTGCTTACAACAGGACCCAGATTTAAAAGTGACAAGTAGAGGATTCCTGATGTGTTTCACTTAGGGATCAGGACTGAATCTCTCAAAGCTACAGCACAGCTCAACAATTTAAAACCCGATTAAACTGCAATTGTGGCATGCCGGTGCACAACCGAGAAACCAAACCTTTTAGTGCTGTTGAATCAAGAGCTTTCTGCTGCTGTTAAAGGATGCCAGTAAACCATCAGGTGCTTTTAAACTGGAAATGAGGACTCATTGTAGGTAGGATGCAGGAGGTAAACTGCAGTGGGGTCATGGAGCTTAAGCAAAGCTGAAACTTGACAAGGTGCAATGCAATGTTGTTGTGCAGAAAAAAAATGATTTAGTTCATTCTGTATACTGATGCTTTCTTAAAGATTTTAACCTTGTGTATTGTTGAAACTATTACGCATTAGTCAAAGGTTTGAAAAGTACTGGACACTGAGTGATTTGTTAATTGATTTGCTTATTTTAAATGGAAGTAGAAATCACCCTGGTTACAATGAGAACATCCGACCCAACAGACCTTGATCACATGACCCCACATATTTCCTAATTCAGCTGTTTTTTTTTCCGTCCTTGCGATATATAATGAAGAGGATCTTCCTGACTGTGCACAGCTGAAGGTATCTCTGCTGCCAAAGATGACAAGTCTCCGTTTCAGACTCCCTTTGAGGCAATCAGTATGACAGCATGTGTCCAATCAATGATGAGGAGAAGTCATTACGGGGTCAGCGGGTTCCGAATACGAATTCAGCAGCTACTTACGAATCAGCCAGTCTGAACTGGTACCACGATCACTAACAAAAGACTGCTACCTGGATCCCATTTCTTTCCAGGAAAGAGCGGCAAGAGCAGTAAACGTGTTTTTCTCGGGGTTTGATGTGTGTGCCCCCAGCTGGTCCTCATAAACATCTTATTATTCAGAGAAGCCCCCTGCGGATCACACCCCAAGCCTCCTGTACCCTTCAGGGTTTTACACCAGTGTGGTGATCTGGCACCAGACAGCTACGGGGCAGCCGCGGATTAACCCCGGTCCTCGGTGGGATTCCTGCCTGTCGTCAGAAATGTTAGCAAAGGACGCCAACGATGTCTGCAGTAACGGATCCATCCTGTTATTCACATGCTGCAGAAGGCAGCCCCAGTAGGCTGGGACTCCAGGAATAATTGCTCTTTCATTACTCTTTGTTGTCTTGGTGAGGGGCCCCATTTTCTCCATACACCCGTTTCCCTGTTTCCTGCCTTTACGCTGGATAGGTTACATTATCATTTTCTGATGTTTGTTTGCTGAGTAGAAGCTGTTATCGGAAACAACTTTGATAGATAATTTTGTTAGCATGCAGCTTTTTCTCAAGCCACTAAGGCTCTCAAATCAAAAGTGTGCAGGAGCTGTTCGCTATCTCGAATTGAAACCTCCAGTCTTGCATTAAATGGGAATAAATTAACAGTGGAACACTAATAAAAAAATTTAACTAATGGACAGATGCAGATGGTTTGACTCTGATATTCTGGTTTATGTGGTTTTTTTTTTTTTTAGATGGAAGCAGTATGCCATTTAACAACTGAACAAGTCCTAATGATGCATAAAATGTTTTTATATATGTTATATTTGTGTAGCCAGTGCAGGGTGACAGATAGGAGAATTACTACAGTGTGAGGGCCCGTGTCAGTCTAATGACAGAAGAATCTTCATCTGGAAGCCCCTCTAAAGTTTAACACTTCTACAAACGTAACATGGAACAGAGACCTTGAATTATGGTGCCGTGATGTATTCATGCAAAAGAGAATGCTATTGTATTTTGGAAGCAAATTATGCAAAGCGTATGAATTTGCGTGGGGGCAAAAGTTAAGCGGTGTGCCGGAAATTTAATTTGCAGCTCTCAATACGGGTGGCTGTTCTCATGTTAAATTAGTGTTTTGGCTCCTAAAAATGTCTAAAAACATATGCCTCCCTTTTAATCTGTCAATATGATTATGTAAATCACAGAAAGACGTGCACTTTTTGTTTGGATTTAATCTTTCCTGACAGCTTTTGCCTACAAATGGCAGTTTTCATAGAAATCCCTTTAATTATTCGTGAAATCCTACAAATAAAAAAGATAGATTTTTTCATGACCTTTTTTCAAAGATTTTTTTCTGGCCTTTCCAAAGTTATTGCAGTTTGAAGGGAAATATTAAAATAATAATATTGGAAAAGACTGTTCACCTTGTTTTCCATTATTCAGATTCTTTTCTACATTAGTCAGATTTTTCTTTTATGTTAGTCAGATTTTTCTCTTCTGATTTACCTGAATGATTGTTTGCTGTTTCTAGTAAGCCTTAATGAACAAATATTTCCACACATATTTCCACAAATGTCCAATTGACTGTTTCTTTAAACTGGAGATTTCCAGGAAATGACCTTTACCAAGTTTCACGCCGTAGCTGTGGGGAAGCCCGTCAGCTCAGGGAACAGAACCATGACACACGGCACAGAGGCTCCTTAGAAATTCCCTTTTCGGAGTAGAAAAGGTCTCCTCCTACCTTACGGACAGGAGGCAGTTTGTTCAGTTGAAGAGTTTACAGTCTAAGAGCTCAGCCGTTACCCCAGGAGTTCTGCAGGGTTCAGTTTTGGGGCCACTCCTGTTTATCATCTACCTCCTCCCTCTAGGTAGCATTTTCTGTCATCATGGCATCCAGTAGCACCCTTATGCTGATGATGCCCAGCTCTATCTACCAAACCTACCTCCATTCATCCGTCAAATATTCTGACCGCCTGTCTCCATGAAGTAAGGACATGGACAACAAACAATTTTCTCCAGCTGAACAGCAATAAAACTGAGGTGCTTCTCATTAGCTCTAAATCAACACTTGTAAAAGTTAACAGTCGTACTGTGTTAAATGACACTGCTACACTGGTTTCCATGCAAGTAAATAATCATTGCATTCTGGACAGTACCTTTTATTTCACTTCAGATATAAATAACATTTCCCGGGTTGCCATTTTCCATCTTCAAAATACTTCCAGACTTTGTCCAATGCTCCCACAGCAAAGTACCGAAGTGTTGTCAGTGGTCTTGTTGCGTCCCGCATCGATTACTACAACACCATTGTCTCTGGTATCCCTCATAAACTCCTTTGTCAGTTACAACTTAACCAGAATTTGCAGCCGGGATAATTACATGTTCTAAGTCAAAAAACCATGTCATTCCTCTCCTCATTCAACTCCACTACTACGTCCCCGCAAACACACTTCAAAATATTTTTTTAACATTCAGAGCCCTACATAATCTTGCCCATTCTTACCTCACTGACCTTCTACAGACCTACACTCCCTCCCTCCAATCCTTATCGACAGGTCCTGGACATTAAACTCTGTGCAATGGATGCTACAGTCTTCCCCCACACTGCGCCCAAATTCTAGAACTCTCTTCCCTCTCACCTTCGTCAAGTGGACTTTATAACACAATTTAAAACGGCTGTAAAAAACTCCTATCTTTAGGCTGGCGTATTCACTTTGAGTAAATCTACTGGGAAGCTCACGAGTTGTTTTGTCATGTTTGATTTTATTGGCGTCATTGTGCTTGTTGTTGTTTTTGTTCTTTGTGAGGTGACCTTGAGTGTCTCGAAAGGCTCCTTTAAATAAAATGGATTGCGATTACAATGGATGAAAGTTTTTGGTAGTTATCTGGGTATTGAAATATCCGATTGATCGCGACTAACACTTGTTCACGCTTTTTTAAACATGTTCCACACAGCACCGTATATTCAGTGTTACTCCTCAGTGGGTCATGGGGTTGGCATCCCGACTAAGTGGTATTCATGACAAACCATGTGTCCCCATAAAGTGATCATGACACCAAGTGAGAGGATTACCAGCATCCCAGATCGCGCTTTGAAAAAATGCTATCACAGTCGATGAATTTTAATATCATCCCTGGTTATAATTCCATCATCTTGTTTAATAAGTCCATAATTTAATTTTCAAGTAATAATCTACCTACCTAAATGTACCGAGTAATGGGAGTTAGTTAATTAGCGGTCTGTTATGGAATTTCAAGAGCCTTCAAAAGTCCTTTCTAAAATCCTCTCGACATCAAAAGCTCTGTGAAAGGACCTTGAGGTTCTGTTCACGATAACAGACGTTTGCAGTTACCACCCTCAGAATGTTCTTGAAGGAAAAGCACGCGATAGTGACACTGACAGCTGTTAATACCGCAGGTGTTAATGAGAGCTAAAAGGAGCCCTTTGATACTTTTTACCAGGCACATTTAATTTTTAACAGCTTCATTAGATGGATGCTGTCATCAGCACCAGCTTTCGTGTTCCATTGGAGTTTGTGGGTTCTTTCCACACCACGAAGGCCAGCAGGGAGACGGAACAAGTGCAGCTTGGCCAGCGTCAGTCTCAGCAGGCAGGTTCTGACAGCCAGGTGTCTGGGGGACTGGAGTCCACGGAGAGATTTAAATAGATACTCAATGACACAGTCAGATTCTTCGGGGCTCGGCTCATTCACGTCGTTCTGTTCCCTTCACTTCCACAACAGGGAAACGTATGTCACCTTTAAAGCCTGATCCCTTAACCTGATTACAGAGCGATCTGGTTGGTCATTCTTAGAGTCTCGAGTGAGAGGAGATTCTTGTAGACTAGGGTGACACCTTTTGAGATTGTGTTTCAGAGGTTATTTCCAATTAGATCCCCAAACTGAGGTGATTCTGCAGTCTCCTTGTGTTATCCACCACTGCTTTGGAAAATACAGCCTGGATCTGTGTAAATGAATTCATTCACCACAGTGTAGGCCCATTCCATAGCTGTTTGCCTCTTTTTCATTTCCTTCTTATTATTACTCATTTTAATTAATATTGTTATTATTATTATTATTACTGTTATGTTCATCCACCCATTTTCCAACTGCTTATCCCAGTCCAGGTCATAGGGAGTCTATTCCAAGCAGTACACAGCGCAAGGCTGAGGTATGCTGTGGATGGGATCCCAGCCCATTTCATGGCTGTTGTTATCTAAATCATGTTTCTTCGTGATATATTATCATTGTGTTCCTGTTCCTGTTCCTTTGGCATTAAAAAACTGAGACATGTGACAGCGGGACATGGTGCTGAATCGGCTAAGGTTCACGTTCTCAGCTCGAGGGCAGCAATTCTGGGAATGTGCATGCTGGCATCATTACGGTGTTCATTTAACGCGTCTTTAATTGTGCTTCAAACAGGAATTAAGGCTCTGTTTTTACTGTAATTATATCAGCATCATTTCTGAGGACATTTAGAAAAGCTAACGTCTTCACAAGCAATGCCGGTGTTGCTTTGTAAGCCATTTGGGACCATGGGAAGCTGCCTGAAGAATAAACAGGAGGGAGGTAGAGATGCTGTGCACTTGTGATCGGTACAGGAGGATCAGTCTGAGGAACCATCGTCAGCACCGGTAATCTATGGTGCACAGAGTGCCTGTTCAGCAGCAGGGTTCAAGATTTGTCTATTTGTTTATGCTGCATTCTACGTCATCCGAGTAGCGAACGTCGATGGCCCCACCGCTGCCCAATTACTGAGGTGTGTACGTGGTGAGGACATGGTTTAAAGCCACAGCAGCGGACTTAGTTACAGGACAGGCCTGCCCCTTTTGTGCCAATACAAAATTGTGCACAATTGCTGTTCACCTTCTTGTATTGGTGGGGTGAACTACACAGCGTCTTTTCGAGTCTTTTTAAGTGTGAGGCTGTTTGTCAGAGACACTGTGTTTGCCTGCATGTCAACTTTTTTGGACGTTTCTTTAAGTATACAGCTGGCTCTACTCACACAGTCCATCCCCACAGTGTAACATCGCTAAGATGTTTTTCTGTGCAGAGTTCGCGAGACATTGAGGGAAAGGATGAAAATCAAAGTATGAGAGCTAACAGTGGAAAAGCTTTAATGTGGGTTATTTGCTGGGTCATATTAGTGCAAACACTAAGCGGATGAGTGCCGGGCGAAAAAGCCCAAACCTGAAAAGGGGTGGACTTCACCTTGCAGAAGCTGCTGCTTACAGGCGTGCGAGATTTAACGGCGGATGACAGAGCCGTTTTTGGACCCTGTTAAATGGTGATTAAAGCAGAGCTTGATGCTCTAAGTAGGAACTCATCTGGCTGGCTGTTTTCCCAGCACACACTTCTGAAGGCCATTTGAGGGTGTGTGTCTGCTGTTTTGTTTAGGCCTTTAAGGGAGTAGGGGCCACATTTCGGAACACCGCAAAGCATTTGTCCATGCGTTTATAAATGGATCAGTGATGCTGAAAATTTTTTTTTCCCTCCAGGCTGCATTGATGGGAGCTTTTACAGCATCCATCGGAATCTTTCAGTGTACCACCGAACTCGATACAGCTGAAAGGCTGGCTTTTTAGTGGGGCTGCATGAGGCGCAGAGAGCAGCCTCACATACATTGGTGCCCAGCCATTCTCGGCATATTGTGTATATTAGGTACCATGACTCACGAAGGCTCTCTGTAGCTTTGAAAAGCTAAACCGCGGCATTAACTCGCTGCCAATGCCGTTAACACAGAAGCGTATTCATCAGAATTACAGTCTCACATGAAAGACAGACATATTTTTCTATCATGTCTGTTTTTTTTTAATAACCAACATTTTTGTCTCATTCAGAGACATGGATTGCTTAAATATTTTCCACTCGCAGCCATTTTTATTGTCAGAAAAGGGCCATGACTCTTGCTGGAGTGACAGTGAAAAACGCAAAATCAGAACTGTGGAGAGCACATGATCTCACAGACACAGGTAGGAAGTCACTCTTGTAAACTTGTCCACTCTACCAAGTAGGAGCTCACTGCCACTCAGGCTGTGCAGAGACAGTGGCCCCGTCCGAGGGGTGTGTTTTACACTGACGGGCAACCAGCTTGACAAGCGGAGAGCAAATGGGAAATGAAGCGTGGCACACCTCGCCTTCCTGGGAACGTGAAGTCTCTGAATGTGAATCCTCTGCATCTCTGGGAGGGGGCGAGGTATGAAAATTCAATCAGACATCACTGGCACATGATGCATTTCTGTCGCCACAGGACTCTGGAGAACCCGTGTAAGAAAGGGTGGCAATGCAACCATCTTCACGTTCGTGAATAGGTTTACTTTCTGCTGACGAGACTGGCCAGAATTAACTGTAACCCCCACAAGTATGGAAATTTGGCTCTTGATGGTTGAAAAATGTCTTTTCTTCAGGTGTACACTGTATGTGGAGAACAGCTGAATTGTGCATTGGTGTGGCAACCCTTACAGTCTTCCCTAGAAGGACCTTAAGTCGTCTCCAGAGAGTAGTACAGCCTAACAGAGTCTCTCCATCCGAAACAGTTTACCATTTACACCATGGCGGCACGTGGCTATTAGGCAGTGAGGGTGGACATTTTAAAACTGTACCATGGATTTTGAGATAGCCACGCTTTTTGGCTAAATGTGAAAAGTGGTGTTAATTCAGGGTGGATGCAGGGGGTTAAAGAAACAGAAGGTAGTGTTCCAAAAGGTGGCATTCCTGAATGTGTGTGTGTGTGTGTGTGTGTGTATATTGTGTGAGTGTGTGTGCATTCTGTCTGACTGTACCTGCAGATAGTATATATCAAAAGCGACCACCGTTCTCGAGTCAAAGTAAGGCAGCCTGCAATGACTCATCTGTGGCTGTGCCTCCATTTTCTGGATTCAGCACTCATTTCTTCTCTGCTTTGCTGCTGCTCCAGCTTGCAGGCCTCCTTGTTTAAATGAGTCCTCGGCTTTTCGCCTTTTGGACACAGCAAGAGCAGAGTCCCCAAGGCATGCAAAGGGTGGTCTGAGGCAGCTCGGGGGACGAGCAGCGATTTTTACCACCGGAAACATCTGATTGGACAGCCTGTCACTATGTGGTCCTCTGGTGGAAATCTCTGGAATCTGTAATGCTGATACCCAGGATAACCTGAGATACCTGTGTTGCATCTTAATGTCTGGCAAAGGTTCCCTGTCACACATTCAGGTCTTCATGTCAATAACTCCAAAAAGTCAATAAAGCATTTGAGAAGCCCATGAGAACCCACTGTCAGACCACACATTGAGTCTCGCTGTAATCACACCACGCATTTCCTAATTACCTTCTGCTAAATTTCAGTCCTGTAGGTACAATCACTCAGTAAACAACAAGACTTCCTTTACACAGTCAGACAGCAGGACCACATGTGTCTATAGAGGATGGTGAATATGGGAAATAAAACCAGGTGGGTCAAAGCAGTTATGAAGCCTTTCTCTATACTAAACACTGCACAACTGTCCTTCTCAGAATGACCCGGCACCCAGAGGGGGGACAGGAGAGATAAAACCAATCCTTCACCCCAGAGCCCTAAAATTAAATTTATATCAGGTCAAGAGGAGCAGGATTCAATACTGCTTATTGGCAAGATTCAGCCTGCGGGGAATGACACCTGTAACCTCCTCCAGAATACACGGGGGCTCCCCGAGGAGCTGACGCTTGCCGTGAGGTGGTGAGGCAGATGCTTCCAGATGTTTACCCAAGCTTGGCGGAATGGCATGGCAGCTGCCGTAGGTTTTTTGGGGAGAAAACAGTTAAATCACAAGCGGCATGTAGATGAGGTTACCATTGATAGGATATCATCATGCAGGAACATCACAACTTGTCCCCTTTCTGCTGAAACGGCTCTCAGAAATTCCTCAGTGTTCATGTCATGTGGTTCAGAGGACACAGAGACCTCTGTGCTCCTTTGTCGTCTCCTCAAGCTTTTACTATGACCAATACGGGTTTTGTAAAGTTGTTTCCATAGGGACCACTTTAGACAGACCGACCACCGCAACGTGAAACGGTTAGGGAAAGACAGACAAACTGAGTTCTTGAACGATGTCACGCAACGTACGTGAACCGCGTGGCAACGAGGAAGCCACGGCACCAGAACGCCACCAGCCGCCACTGATAAAATAATCTTTATCTTCTGAAGATCAGCTCCCAAAACCAGGGGGAGGCTGCACCAAATGGGCTGCATGTGGAGGGGATCTGACAGCCACCCCAGAGGGAACAGGATACAGAGTCAGGACGGACAGTAACATAGCCGTGTCTATTTATGGATGCTCCTTCCTGAGCGTGAGGCCAACAAATGGCCGACAGGTGCTCGCAGCTCTGTGTATTCTCCAAAATAGGAAAGTGATATTATGTTATCATTTTTAAAAAATAATGCCATCGTAAGCAGAAAGACGCATCTAACTTCCGTCACGTGTCTCATTCCTGGACAAGTTTTTTTTTTTTTTTTTTTTGCTTATTCTGCTGTTTGCATAACCACATTTTCTTAAACCTCTTTCCTTCTGTCGGTTATCAAAAAAAAAAAACACCTCTGCTGCTTCCCAGGGCTTGTGGCAGCGATCTTTCGAAGCACATTATGAATTAAGATGAAGGCTAATCCAGCGTAAACCAGATGATGGCCCATGTTGCACCCTCCGAGCGCACTGGCGCCAGGACTAACGGCACAGATTATCGATTTTCTTATTAGTGCTGCCGTGAATCTGGGAAGGAAATTGTGACACAGCAAAGAAATCGTTACATTATAGAAGTGATGGTTAAACAAATGGTCAGTGAGACATTTAATCAGTACTCATTTGCAGGCTGGGAAGTCTGGGCCCACTGTCCTCTGAGAGCTCTGTAAAGATGGACCCCGGCTGTTTGTGCGCCACCGAATTCGACTGACGGTAATGTACCTCAGCAGACCTCAGGAAAAGGGCATCGGTCCTTATGGGACCTGTGGCGTTACGCAGCCAAATGGAACAGTGCTTCCTGAAGGCAGAATGAGAAGTACCCCACTATACTAATAATTAACTTCCAGCTATATGAATTATGGCGGGGTGGTGGGGTGCATTTCAGCTCCCACCGTGATAGTGCAACCCCCCGCCTCCTCCACCCAGGGAGTCGCTGCTAGCGGGAGACCCGGTGTCTTTGCCAACAACAACATGCAACATTTATGAACGAAGAAAGGAATCGGGCAGAATCAGAGAGGTGTGCTGGTACCAGGTGCTGAGTTGGGAGTGCATTACAATGTGTGTGCATGTGAGCTTGTGCCTGCATCCTTGTATGAGTGTGCCTCGAGAGCAATCGTGTGTGTGTGCAAGTGTGACTGTGTGTGCGTGTTTGAGTGTGTTGGTGTGTATGACTGTGTATGTGATCATGTGTGAGTGTGTGTGCCGGGGTAGGAAATAAGGATCGATTACTATAATGAACAGGATTAAACTGAAACAGAACTAATTTGGGGTTAGATTACCGGCAGCAGGGTGCTGTGGGGGCAGATGGCAAGTGCTAAGTTGGAGCCCATTCTGCCCCCACTGATCTGACCTCGAGTTGGTTCTGTATGTGAGTGTGTACGTGTGTGCCTCTGCTTTGTTTGTGCAAGTGTGTGTATAGGTATGTGTGTACATGTGTGTAATATTACTGGTTTGAAGCACATAGTTGAAGCTCATCCCCGTTATGTACTAGGTTCGAAGCAGACAGCTCTTCCCCGTTATGTACTAGGTTCGAAGCACACAGCTTGTCCCCGTTATGTACTAGGTTCGAAGCACACAGCTCGTCCCCGTTATGTACTAGGTTCGAAGCACACAGCTCGTCCCCGTTATGTACTAGGTTCGAAGCAGACAGCTCGTCCCCGTTATGTACTAGGTTAAAAGCAGACAACTCATCCCCGTTATGTACTAGGTTCGAAGCA
>JAACJT020022671.1:3046-17689 GCA_009936485.2 Gymnarchus niloticus | reverse complement strand
GTCCCCGTTATGTACTAGGTTCGAAGCACACAGCTCGTCCCCGTTATGTGCTACGTTAAAAGCAGACAGCTCGTCCCCGTTATGTACTAGGTTAAAAGCAGACAACTCATCCCCGTTATGTACTAGGTTCGAAGCAGACAGCTTGTCCCCGTTATGTACTAGGTTCGAAGCACACAGCTCGTCCCCGTTATGTGCTACGTTAAAAGCAGACAGCTCGTCCCCGTTATGTACTAGGTTAAGACAACTCATCCCCGTTATGTACTAGCTTCGAAGCACACAGCTTGTCCCCGTTATGTACTAGGTTCGAAGCACACAGCTCTTCCCCATTATGTACTAGGTTCAAAGCAGACAGCTCGTCCCCGTTATGTACTAGGTTTGAAGCACACAGCTCGTCCCCGTTATGTACTAGCTTCGAAGCACACAGCTTGTCCCCGTTATGTACTAGGTTCGAAGCAGACAGCTCGTCCCCGTTATGTACTAGGTTCGAAGCACACAGCTCGTCCCCGTTATGTACTAGGTTCAAAGCAGACAGCTCGTCCCCGTTATGTAGTAGGTTCGAAGCAGACAGCTCATCCCTGTTATGTACTAGGTTCGAAGCACACAGCTCGTCCCCGTTATGTGCTACGTTAAAAGCAGACAGCTCGTCCCCGTTATGTACTAGGTTTGAAGCACACAGCTTGTCCTCGTTATGTACTGGGTTTGAAGCACATGGCTCTTCCCCGTTCCATGCTTTTGAACCCACTGTAAGTCAGGGAGGGTAAATCTCAATCCAAATGCCTTTCCATCTCCATCATGATCAGCACCTGCCTCTCTGAGCTGCTGTAGGCCTGTAGCATCTGTCTTTAGTTCTGGCCCATTCCAAGAGGCCAAGGGTTAGCCCAAGCATTGCCAAACTGCATTTTCATGTTTCCATCACCTCCACCAGACTGCCTCACCGTCAGGGCCTGCATCGTGGAAGAGAGGGAAGTACAGCGGTGAACAAACCAGACCTGGGAGACAGGGAGGCTGCTGTTGTACCCTTGAGCAAGGTACTTAACCACAATAGCTTCAGTGCTGGAAAAAGAGAATGTCACACATCCAGCAAAATGACAGTAGTAGGATCTGCTGAGCAGTGAGACACCAGTGTGCGTTCACCATGAGGTATGCAAGAGCATCTTTATGAGCAGCTCACTGAGCCTGGCTTGGAAAAGAGGCAGCTTTCTGCCTGGGAAGGACATAAAGAGCTTTCACACTGTGCAAACTCAGCTGTAGAGTCCATTCCGTTTCAGAGTGTAATTAGCAAAGCACATAATTAAGGCAAGATCAACTATATTTTCATTAAAGGTGCATTTTAAAAACGTTATGACGCACTTCGGCAAAAAAGAAGGCCCCAGGAAGCTGACAGCAGCATTTGTCGCATCGGACCAAGGCCTGAAATCACAACTTATTATTTTCAACTTCTGAGAGGGTGATTGTTACCCACAATGCACCTTATTCAACATTACACTCAGTTTAACATTTGATGAGGGAACAGAAGTACCTCACTCAAAAGTACAATTTCTGGGCCTCTGCTGGGACTCAAACTGAAGACCCCCACCCTGGAACACAGCTTCCCGGCTGTTGGAGCTGCGAGGGGACGGATGCACGCCTCATTCCTGGGTGGAGCAGCACCTGGTGCCACTCTCGTTCTGCTTTGGATGGGCAGTGTTTTTTTTCTTCTTCATCACTCAAAAAGTAGAAGAGAGAACAGCAGATGCCTCAGAATTAAGCCGAACTTCAAGCAAAGCTGGCATTCTTAGTTCCGCGTTTCAGAGCTGGAGCGTGAGTCATCTTGTTGAAATTCAGATGCGAGGGGTGACGATGACACGGCTCATCGCCCACCAATCGCAGTTCAGGATTCTGACAGTCGGTCCTGGCTTCACTGTACCTCTACGACAACAAGTACATTCGATGGCTCTGGAAGTAACTAAGACTCACTGGGGGGAAAAAAAATTTAAATAAACAGAACTATTATCTGAAGATGAGCTGCTTTAATTAAACGGCAAGCTGAGGGGTGACTCTGAATGTAGAAGACGGTATTGAATTTACATATATTGTTTGCAGACAATAAGAAATTAAACAAGTAATGTTTCTCAGAGTACATAAGGAGGAGCAGTGAAGTGTGTTGTAAGAGCACACTGAGGCGTATTTAATACCCCACCTCGCCTTTCTTCATCACTGGCCCATCCCCTGCATTGGCAACCTGCCACCTGCTTTCTGGAGCGTGGGACCTGAAGCCTTGGCATTCAGGGTGATGGAGACCACACCATTCCTCAGATTGCAGGGTTCCCAGTGAATAGGCGGGGTATCGCTTACTCCACTGTGGGAATTACTGGCCACCGGGGGGCGTGAGCGGCATCCCGCTGCAATTGATCACATGACATCAGCTTTGGGACTCTTATGGCCTCGAAGATGCCACGGCCACGCTTATTGGCTTTGACTATTTTGTTTTCGCGTGGAACCCTATGGAATCAGGTACCCCTTTCAGTTCCATTCTGTTCTCCACATCTGGGGACGGTCCCAAAATGTCCTCCATCCATCAGCATAAGCCAAGTCTCGTGGCTTTCCCTGTTGACTTTAGGTAACATGCAAAATCAGGGAAATGTAATAGACTTTAAAGTGAGCAGGTGGACATCCGTGTTCCTGAGCTGTTTTTATCTTTTCGGGATTATTTGCAATGTTCCATAGACAATTATTAACAAGGGCTTTAGAGAGTGAGGTGG
Organism: Gymnarchus niloticus; assembly: GCA_009936485.2. Classification (NCBI taxonomy): domain Eukaryota; kingdom Metazoa; phylum Chordata; class Actinopteri; order Osteoglossiformes; family Gymnarchidae; genus Gymnarchus; species Gymnarchus niloticus. The sequence goes on along the minus strand of JAACJT020022671.1, from coordinate 14,948 downwards.
ACACTAAAAGCTTGGAGAAAAACAGCATGCAGATTAGAGAGACATCCTGAGACAGTTCTACAGCAGCAGCTGAAGAAAACCAGATTTGGGGGCAGAAACAGTACGTTTTGTGTTCTTTTTGCAGCCTCACTCTCCCAGAGTCTTACATCTAACAACACTCTCAGCTACAGTTAACATGCTGTTGGCTGCTCCCTCTCTTTTGGAGAAGCTACAAGAATTCCATAATGCTGCTGGCCAGAAAAAGAGACTTTCTGAAAATATAGCCTCACTCAGCCAGCATTTTGGCGAATGGTCAGACACGAGCTCTTGTACAGAGAGCAAAGGCTGCATCAGGTTAAGGCTGGCAGTTTGCTCTCTTGCCGGTTCAGGTTGTACGCTGCATTTCCAAAAAAGCTGCAGGAGAAACAGTGAAATAAAGGACAAACTAGGCCTTTTATTATGTATGCTACCCCATCAAAAAATGAAAAGGTAATTAATTAAACAGTCCTGATACAACGTGGTCAGCCAGAGTCTGCTTGGACATACTGAGATGGAAAAAAGGTTCAACTGTTTGTGACCTCTGTTGGGATACCAGCACTGCAGTAAAAGCCATATCCAGCTCTGAAATGGTGAGCTCACACATTTTCCCCTGTTACTGATTTAGGCACAGTACATACACAATACCAATTAACAGTTAACATCTGTTGTTTTTGCGTAAAGAAAAATCAAACTGCACATTTGTTATAGATGGCAGATGTACTATAGGCTTACACATTAAGTTGACTTGTTCTAATTTGTAGGTCTGTGGAACATCTGGGGAAGTCTAAAGAGAGACTTAGAGAATGACCAAATCTGTGGGGATGCTTTTATGTGAGAGAATATCGCCGAAGAAAATATTCCTTATTTAACGTGCAGCGTTTGTCTTGGGGAGGCAGTAACTCACCAGCAATAGTGATACACTTTTAGTATTTAGACATGAAGATTTTGCCCCTTGCAGTATTCTAACCCCCAGTGTCATATAAAGGTAGTACACTCCTGGCAAGGATTGTGCTGGTGTCACTGTGGCATCTGAAAGATGGCATTTTATACTCCCACGATGGCAATGGATTTTTATCCAGCTCTCTTTGATTACCCAGAGTAACTTGGGGCACTGGCATCTCAGAGTCCCCGCTGTCACCTGCTTCAGAGTACGCAGTGTCCTGTCACTGCCCCTCACGCACGCTACCATGCCTCTGACATGGCACCGAGAGAAGGTCACAAGGTCACCTCACAGTCTGTGGACCCTGTGGACGTGCCTGCATGTGGCTCTATGTCAAACCCATACCTCTGCCACTGGTCTGCATTTTACAAGATGACTTTCTTTGAGTAGGATTGTTTCAATCAGTCTAATGACAAATTTGCCATGCAAATTTTTAGGCCTTCAGAGATCACCTGGTAGGGAGGATAATTAGTATTGCATGCTTAATAATAAAATTATACATTACATACTAAATTATATATTTAATGAAAACTATTCATCAACAGAAGAAACCAAATGCTTTATGAGCAGTTCACTGGAAGCATGATTCAGAGATCCAAGATGATCTGGAAAGAAGACTAGAGCCTGGGGCAGCGAAGTGTCACAGATGATAGAGAGATCCAGCAAGCTACTGGGGCCTTGTAGGCTCACATCCCAGAGAACCGGCTGTTATACCCTTAACCGGGGTGTCGATTTGGTGAGAATGCAAAATACAAAGGTGCTTCTGTGACTCGGGTTTGGACGAGGCGCACGTTAGCGCCGGACGTGTGGTGTCTGCCGCAGTGGGCTGCAGAGCGAGGGAGCTATTTGCAGTGAGGGCTTAGTCATGGGGCGACCCATGAACCAGTGTGCAGATGGGTGACCAACTGCCAGACTGAATGGGAGTGTGAATGAGTAACCATACCATCCGGGAGCGGGGGCATATTTCTCTGCGTAATTCCCTTAGCGTACTGTGTGTAACTCTGTAAATCCCAACATGTGACACTTTAAAGCCGACTGTGTAACCCTCTAAATGTAGCGTGTAACTCTATAAATTCTAATTTGAGAACTTTTAAAGCTGGCTGTGTAACCTCCTAAATGTACAGTGTGTAACTCTCTACATGCCAGTATGTAACCCTGTAAAGCCCAGCACATGACCCATTAAAGCTAGCTGTGTAAACCTCTAAATGTACAGTGTGTACCTCTCTAAAAGCCAGTGCATAACTCAATAAAGCCCAACATGTGACCCATTAAAGCTAGCTGCGTACCTCTCTCTGCAGTAGGCGTTGTTTTTCCCTGTGCATCGAGGCCTCGCTCTGCTCAGCCGGCTTTGCACGTCACGATCACCTTGGGTGAATCACAAAGAGGACCGATCATCAGTGAAAATGGGAAACTGGATCCCCCCCCCAAAGGCCTTAATGTTGATACCTCCCTCAGTGTTACCCCATTAGCAACAGTCAGGCAGGCACTGGTCCATGAATATGGAGAAGCTGGGAGGTTTCCAGATTATCTCCTGGCAATATTACAGAAGAAGCCTGGGAAGTGCCTTATTACCTCCATCCCTCCACCTCTCCATCCATATTCATCCACGGAGTTGCACTCTGTGTGTTTTGAGTTAAGATCGCAAAATGACAATCTTTGCCTTCAGTGCCGCTTCGCTTGCCGGATTTTCCAGAAATTCTCCAAAGCCAGACTTGCAGCAGTAGCCTTCCAACCCTTCCTCTCCTGCCTTATTTTTGATTCTTTTCTGTTTTTTTTTCTTTTATAGTTATAAGTTGGCTTATAAGATGGCAAGATATTGACTGGGGATATGAACAACGTGATCTTTTGTGGCCAACAGCTCTCTTTGATTATTTTCCTCACAGCTCTGTACGTACCAGCGGGAGAGAGTTTGGCATTAATGCAGGGATGTGTTTTCCACTGTGGGAAAATGACCACGTGTGCCGGACGCACTGTCTTCTTGAGGAGAGATTTAATAATTCAACAGTTACTTGCTAATCATTTCTCTCCTTGTCCATTTGTCCACAGGATTATGCAGAGAAAGGGAAAGCCATAGCCAAGGCTTTGGAGGACCTGAAGGCTAATTTCTACTGTGAATTATGTGACAAACAGTATCAGAAGCACCAAGAGTTTGACAACCACATAAATTCCTATGATCATGCTCACAAGCAGGTAAGCACACATCCATCCCCAGGATTTACGGGGACGACAAGAGGAGATGGAGGCCGAGAGAGACTGTGACTTGTGGGTGACAGGCTGTGGTGCGACCAGGCTCTGCTTTATTGTGTGAAGGAGTTCAGTCTGTTATTCAGCGTACTTTGCAGTTGCTAACCACTTGCAAAATTAGCTTCTCGCGTTCTTGGTGTTGTTGGCTACAATACTGTTGATCGTTGATGGTCAGCTGGAACGACCTGGAAGAGATCTTCAGTTACACCAGGATGTTCGTCAGGAACTCACAAGCCCGTTTGGGATGCCCGGGTGTCTGCTCTACCTCAGATACGGTCTGACAGCAGAGCAACATCTCACACAGCATAATTTCTGAAAGGTCAGTTTTTTTTTTTTTACAATTCAAATGCCACTGTGAACAGGGGCAGAGGTGAGTGGTCATCACAGCTGTGGACGTTCACATAAGGAATGTCCTCTAAATGTTATGAGAAAATCTCTTAAGTGATTTATAACAGTCTGACATCGACAGCTCAAATAACCCTGTCTCATGGGTCGGATCTGATCCATGGGTTGCCCCGTGAGAAACCCGGTAATACCACATTTATGATCAGGACTGCACCAGGGATTTAAGTGGAACTCGGTTTGAGAGCCACACTGAGAAGAAGACCCGAGTTTCTAAGCGGGCCACATAATTGGCTTTATAATGTCTTCACAGAACACAAATAGTCACGACAAACATTACTGCTCAGTGCAAGAACAATAACATCAACAATATTCATAAGAACGAGAATAATAATCGTAACCACAGCAACAATAACGAGCATAATAATAGCGGTAATTGCAAATGAAGGAGGTGTCTGTGAAAATGATGACCATCTATGCTGGCTCCAGTAAGTCGGCTGTTCCAGATCTGCCCTTTGTTCATTCCAGGTGAATGTGAAGGATAGAGAGAGAAGAAAACAGGAGAAACAAACAAACAACAAATTTGTATAGATGAGTAGCTTGAATAGGCGAGATGGCCTGTTTCCTATGGTATTCCCTTATGAATGATGCAATTCCCACACATTGGATCTTAGTTGGTAAGCTGGACTCGAAAAAATCAGACCTTAGTTTATAAGCAGGCCACATAACTGGACCCTAGTTTGTAAGTTGGTCCAAAAATTCGACCTTCATTTGTAAACAGGCGGCATAACTGAACCTTAGTTTGAAGCTGGACCCAAAATTTGACCTTAGTTTGTAGGCAGACTACAGAACTGCACTTTAGTTTGTAAGCTGGACCCAAAATCTGACCTTAGCTTGTAAGCAGGCCACATAATTGGACCTTAGTTTATAAGCTGGACTTGGACCAACGGAGTGGCTGTTAGTTAGCCATTGGATATGTCGTACAGTTCATGTTGTTCATCTTGTCTGCTTTTTTAGACAAAAAAATTAAATTTTTTAGATAAAAATGAAATCATTTTAAACCTATCACACTACAGTATATCATGTCTAAAAAAAATACATTCGCATCACACCATATGCAATTAGGCACCTCATCACAAATGGCTGGAGTCTGTAAAGAAGGCTACGAGGTTAGTGGAGGGCAGGCATAACAACTGGAAGCAATGGTAGGACCAGTAAAACCTCTGCAGAGTCCCAGGAGAAATTGTTTTCGTGGAAAAAATGCATCACGAAGAAACTGAACTGAACCAAGAGCACTGTTTAAGCGAAATGGGAGAAACAAAACCACGGCGAGCTCTGTCACTCGCCATATGGAAGTTCTCGCCTGAAGTCAAACATTGCAGCGGAATCACAGGTGAGCCCCTTTTTGCATACGGTTCCTGCTGTGAAAATCGTCAGGAAGAGGCATGGTGGTGCGAGCGACTCCAGTGATGGCTATGGACCTTTTTTCAGACTTGCTACTTAAACGGATCGTTTTAAGGAGAACACAGTGAATGCTGCTGCATTAGTTTGCCACTGAGTCTAATCGCTGTTTACACAACTATGCAAATTGCCCATCTGCTTTTCCCTCGATGGCAAATCTCGCAAATCTCGCCTCCCTCCAAAATCATCTGTGATGTTTGTCAAACCGCAACTTCTCTGCAGCTTGGATAAACCTCACGTCCCTCCAAAATCACCCTGTACATCAACCTGAGGTTTGATTTCCACCTAAGGCTGCTTGGACACTGCCACCGTCATTCCACAGATAAAAAATATTTGTAAAGATCATTATTAACACATACGTACGCAGCAAAAACTTTTTCATTGCATATCTTACCAAATACATGCACAGAGGCTGTCTCACAAGAGAATTTGTAAACTGCTGAAGTATGGAGAAATTAAATGTAAGTGTTGTGCTCATCTTCCTTCAAAGGCTTGGAATTTTTCTGAAGTATAAAAATCCTGGTGGCCAGTCACTTAGCCATTCCTTTCTCTGGTTTAATGGTTTAATTCCTTTCTCTGGTTTTAACCTCTGAGAATTTCTCATACTTGTTTAAAACATCCATGCAGCTTATTAATGCAGGAGAGCAACATCTATATTTCTAAAATTGCTCATGCAGATGCAAAAAGTATATGTACTGTGTGGCATTCATTGCTCATGCAAACTGCTTGATTCAAACTAGAATATAGTGGTAAGGATCATGCAGGATGACACACTGATGCCTTCACTTGGTACCTCTGACTTGTGACTATCTAAAACAATACAGAATCCTTTCTGTGTGCAGCAAGCTAGTGTATGTCTATTGTTACACATTAGAAATTTGCAACAGATTACACCGTATTTGAATTGCTTTTATCCGTCGGAAGCAGAGACTTTGATTTGGAATTCTTCCTTTTAGCTGTCAGCTGAAATTTTCCTTCTCCCAGACAGGCCTGGCATCACAGCACAGCCGAATCAGCGGAGTTCACATTAGAAGTCTGAGATACATAAACGTTTGTGTGCTGTGAACGTTGACTTTCAGTAAATTAACGTCATGAAGCAGGACTTCTATTTTACTCCAGTAATAGTGAGGTATTCCAAGAACAAAACGTGCATTTTTCACTTGCCCATCTTCTAAACCCTTACCCTGGCCAGGGTCACAGAAGGGCCTGAAGCCTGTCCTGGGCAGCACAGGGCAAAAGGCTGGTGTACATCATGCACAGGATCCTAAGCCATCACAGGACACATACACACAAGGCAATTCCAAGGCCCCAAAAATCCTAACCATGTGTCCTTAGACTGCAGGAGGAAACCCACACGATGCAGGGAGAACATGAAAACTCCAAAGACAGAACAGAGGAGAGATTCAAACCCACAACCCTGAAGGTGTGCGATAACAGTGCTATCCACCGAGTCAACCCTAGCATTTTTTTTAGTTACCTTTAATTTTCTGCTAAATGGAAATTAAAGGCTTTTTATAATCTCCCAGTGAGCTGTACTGAGCGTTAGACTAGACTGACATTAGATTCTGACGGCATCACTAATCTCTAGGACTGAATTTGCCAGCAGACAGTAAACACAGGAGAGTACTTTCTGACAGAAGTGTTCACGAAGTGAAGCGAGTGGTTTAATTAGTCTTTATGAGCCATTCGCGGTGTGCATCTTCAAAAAAACATGCATTCTGTAAATGTAATCATTCCTGGGGGGTTATCGCACGAGCACGTAAAAAATACCCCAGACGATTAAGGCAGCGTCGAGAAAGAGATTCGCCCTCATCTACAGATAAAGAGTCCCGAAGAACGTTATCAGAGCGTTTAATTAACGTCTCTGCCGCTTTTAGGAGAGGGAAAAATAATAAGTGCGACAACTGCTTCTTCTGGCTTCCATTCATGTGCTAAGTGGAGCCCGGAAACGAAAGTGGAGAAAAGACAGGAAATGGGCCAGGGAGGATATGAAGGTGGCGGCCTAGATTTACTCATACCTATGACCGCAGCCCCAGTTTCCCCATTCAGCTCTGCTGAATCCAACAGAGAGGATGCCCCGGCCCACAAGCGTGCGGAGATGAAGGCAGATGCCCAAGATGCTCATCATATTCTGATCGATCTATTTTTAAACTGGATTTAATCAGTCGTTCTATAACGCATTCTTTATTGCCTTTATTTTTCTTGATCGTTGTCTATGTACAGTTACGCAGCCATCCAAGTATGTCAAGTTTAACCTCTGAGGCTACATGCGGCCTAAAGCCATAAAATAGTGACCAGCCAAACTTTCTCATGCGAACCCCAACACTGTGACCTTCACATTTAGTTCTTTAACAGCTGCGCACACCTGCTGACCTCATTTCTTGTTTAAAATAACATTTTTTGGCCATTTTTATCTACCAGTAAAATCTATTGACAACAAGCGACAAATCCAGGGAAAGGCTATTAATAACCTACAGCATTCTGCAGTTTAATGTTAGCCAGTTATATCAGCAGTTAAATTTTTGTTACATATTCAAAATTTCAGAAGCATAATCACAAGTCTGTGTGGACGGCACAGAGGCTCGGTAGGTTAGTATCGTTGTCTCCCACCTTAAGGGATGGCGGTTTGAATCTCACTTGTTCTGTGAGTGATGAGTTTGCATGGTGTTTATGTTGCTCCCTGCAGTCCAAAGATGCGCACTCATTTGAACTTACTGTATATCTCTGAATTTCTCGTGGTGGGTGTGTGGGATCAACACTGCCTGGGATAGGCTCCAGTCCCCTCAGCATCTGTATGGAATCAGAAGCTGATGGATGGATGGATGGATGGATGGATGGATGGATGGATGTAATTGTTCAGTTATGTAAGCACACACTTGAACAGTTAAGCTCTCTGTTTCAGGGGCAGCTCTAGACCATTTTAAGTAAGGGGGCCAGTAGGGGGGTACAGGACCATTGACGGGGGGGCACTGACCACCCCTGGCCACCCCCTAGAATGTTTTCTCTGAAAAGTTCAAAAAAGGATGAAAACATGAGAACTGAAACAAACCTTCATCCTACACACACACACCGTAGCAACAACTCTTGATCTAACAAAAACAGCCAGCTGAGGTGTGGTAGCCCAGAGAGCCAGCCGCAGGGTGACAGAGCTCTTTCCTCTCCAATGTCTCGTCGCTCATCTCCTCCATTCTCACTCCCTATAAGCTGACAGATGCCTTTGACTGACGCAGCTGGATGAAGTGAAAATCCCAAATTATTCATCATGTCATGGCTGGAGGTGATTAATGTCTGCCAAAACCTCAAATTCGCAGGGATCACTCGACTCTGTACCTTCATCATCTCCCCGTACAATCATCAAAGTGTGAATCGCCGCGGCGAGGTTGGGCGGTCGCTCAGCAGCGCGGCGTAAGCAGTGCCAATGAGTCACGCCGGCCCTTCTCCCAATCTGTTCAGCAGACGACAGATAATCTGCATGGAAATCTGAATCTTGAGACTAATCCTTCATTTGTATTGTAAATAGAAAGGCCAACTGCGTGCCATTGGGTTCGGTTTGAGGCGCTTGGCAGTTCCCACTCATCGCTTCTTCTGCTCTTTCGGTGGTAGCCAGAGGGCTGCAAGTTTAAATACCATACAAGATTCTCCAGTTGTACTTCACCATGGGGTCACCGTGGATAAAGTATTCTGCTGAAATCAAAAATGAAACTTTGAAGAGCCCGCATGCCAAACGAACCTAACAAAAACTGCCTCCTTGCCTCTGAACTGTTTCTGTACGTGTTTGGCTTGTGGCACTGGGGACCCAGCACTGTAGTAACAGGATGGTCACCACCACATTCTTCTCTAAAGTGGCTTTTTACCCATTTATACTCCGGGACAGCCACCAAGAGCAAGTACTGCACCTTCCTCTGCTGCACAGCAATGTCTTCTTCTGGGAATGCCTTGCTGTTTCATGAATCGAAACCCAGGCCAATCTAATCTGGCAGTCAGCTCACAGAGATGTTCATATGTGGTGCGATTTCTGAAGCCGGTTGAACCGAAGTGTATTTTGGGTGAGTGGATGCTCCTTATACTTTTGTCTACCTGTCTACCCTGATGAGAAATCGCTGGAACAGAATCTATGGGGAGATATTTACATTGCTCTCGGCACCATCAGGATGGGTAACACATAATGAACTCTTTGATCTCCACGGTACTTTACCAGGGTGGAGAAAAGAAGACCGTGTATTAGGTCCTTTCTGCTTATCACATTGGAATAGGGTGTCTTTCCTGTCAGCAGTTCTTAAAGAGCTGATGTCCCACCTGGGTTCAAGAGGCATATCGGTGATGGGACGTGTGGAACCAGAGGTGGATGTTAATTAAAATGTAACAAGGTGAACGTAGTCTTCAGGATGCGTCTACAGGCCAGAACAGGAACAAAGATAATGAGCACAATATCTTCCATAATCGCTTATCCAGTGAGGCATCATGGTGATTCGGGAGCCTGTCCCAGAGTGCACATGGTACGAGGTAGGGGGCACTCTGAGCAGGATGCTAGCGCGTGGCAGGGTATGAGCATTTCTGAAGTAAGAAACAAGCAATGAACTTGAAAGATGTAAAATACATTGGACAAAAACAGAGCAATCTCCCTAAAGCCTGTAACGGTTTTGATAACACCGATAATGCTGCGAATTTAAGAATGACCGTGAGACTGAGGGTGTCCCATTTCTACGGAGAAAGCATTTGGAAGTGGAGACAGACATTCCTGAATCCCACCAGGACCCAGAGTTAAATATTAACTTAATTAAACTGAGTGTGGATTGAGAGGAAAATAAAAATTTGATAATAGACAAGGACTCTGCTGTATGTCAGTGCTGACTGTGTCAAGGGGGACTTCCCTCTAAAAGATTACAATTTAGTAACAGGTAGAGCAACAACTGGCTGAAGATGACTCAATGCAACCAGAGTCTGGTGAAGAAGAGCTGTGGAGCACGGAGAAAAATGTGCATTTCTCTAAAAAAAGAACATGTTTGAAATAGAAATACAATGGTGACACTGGCCCACTCCTCAGAAAGCAAAGGAGTAGCTCTCTACCATAAGGCTGCCACCAATCTGGAGATGAGATTTTGGATATACACTATGGCATCCTTATACCTGTCTCACAGATATACAGTACACTCTGGGGTCTGCTGCTGCTTTCCGCAGTTATTCCGGAAGTTTCTCCCAGCCACCCTTCAGCATTCATGAACAAATTTCAATAAACCCTGTAAACTTGAAGTAGAGACATTTGTAAAAGTCAGCAGAGACCAGTAAAACTCCACTGAGAGTATTAAAGGCCAGATTACAGGAAATAACGCAGGTGCCAAATTGAACCGTAGTTTCTGTTTACACCAGCTGATCGAGTTACTGTGCAGTTTATTAAGGCAGGGTGGAAAAAAAGGGCAGTTCTTTAACTGAGTTTGTTCTTAATTGGCTATGCTAACAGCTTCTTTTATCCCTTTACAAATGACTTGCTCGGAGTTATCATCTTACAAGTGAGGTGACAGAATCATATTTTTTCAAGAAATGAGCTGGTTAACTCCAGTTAGCGTGGCACTGAGAAGAAATATGAACATGTCAGCCTGTGTTTTCTGCTGCCGTCGTTCCTACCTGTGGATTTACGTGCAGGAAGCTGGGCGAAGAGGGCGTCTTCACAGGAGTAGCATGGGCTTGTCACGTCTGCTAAGTAATTCAGGACGCCAAATCTGCTAATCTTGGCTGAAAGGCACAAGGTTATGGTTAGTTAAAGCTGTCAAAGCATGTGTCATACTGGGGCCTCAGACTTTGTCGAACTCCACCTCCGTTCACTTAGCGGAAGTCGAGACTTAAAGAATTTTGGGGAATGCATCGCACAGATTTAAGTAATTGCAGATAATTCTTTAGTGTGACCAGGAGTGGGAAGCACGCTCTACTCGTCATGCTAAGCTGAATCATGGCGTCAGTGGAATGTGAAAATAGCTCCTCTCTCAGTGCCAGACGGCAAATTATCTGTGAAAAAAACATGAGCGGATTGTTATCGCCCGGCATGCATCGTTCCTGGGCGCATTTTTTTGGGCCATGTGCATTGAAGCACAGTTCCCATTTGAGCACGCGTGCACTCAGGGTCACTCACGACCGTTTTCAGCCGTTCGGTGAGGAGCCATCTGTCCGCATGCTTTCTAAGCATCGCTGCTCATGCGACGCTTTCAGGACGCGGCCGCCACCAGTGACGGCAGGCTAGATCCGCCGGGAAGGTCCGGGGCTGTGCCCTGATGCCCACTCCATGCCAGCTTTCTGTTCCCGCAGTGAGTAATGTGAAAGTGGGCAGACAGCGCTGTTTCATTATACCGACAAGCATAACCAGGCAGCTTCCCGCTTCAGGCAAGGCTCAGCTTCAGCTTCTTCTCTTACTTGCACATCTTTTGTCACCCCGTTCTGATTTTTCTCTCACCATCTCCTGCGCAGTGTGTGTTTCACTCAAAGTAATTATTCCCATCAGCCTCGCAGCTTGACCCGCTGGACCACGGCCACTTGTGCAAAGCCGGAAAACAATGTCAGCGTGTCCTTCCTCACAGGAATGTGAGGGATTCGAAGCAAAAAGTTCTCTCTACCTGGACTTGGAGGCATCAGAGCCAAAGGCCCTGCCTCAGCGGAGAGTGGTAGTAACCCCATCAAGGTTCGCTGCTGTTCTAACAGTTTTCTGCAGTGACAGGTCTGTAGAGGCTCACTTCTGTTCTAACAGTGTTCTCTAGTGAGAGGCCTGCTGCTGTTCTAGTGGTGTTCTCTAGTGAGAGGCCTGCTGCTGTTCTAGCGGTGTTCTCTAGTGAGGGGCCTGCTGCTGTTCTAGCGGTGTTCTCTAGTGAGGGGCCTGCTGCTGTTCTAGCGGTGTTCTCTAGTGAGAGGCCT
>JAACJT020022670.1:6920-32814 GCA_009936485.2 Gymnarchus niloticus | reverse complement strand
GGGGGGGGGGGGGGGGGGGGGGGGGGGGGGGGGGGGGGGGGCAGGGGGGAAGAGCAAGGGGGGGGGGGGGGGGGGGCAGGGTGACGTACCCCTGGAATCTGTATCTGAGAGGCGTACTTCCCTGTTCTGTAGCCTGAGATATCTGATAACAAACAGGCATACAAACAAGAGTGCTCCTAAAAGCTGCCCACCGTCTTGATAGCATACATCATACTCCCTGTCAAGACCTCGAGGCTTTCCGCTGGGAGGGCCCAAGGAACAAACGCACAAACAACATTTTGGAGCTTGGTCAGCGATAAAGAAGAAGATGCAGACGCCTTCCTTCTCGCTGATCCCTGAAGCTCACTGTCTTGAACTGTCTTGATGGCACGTTCTTACTGGCGCTGGCATCTGAGTTCTCTTTTCTGCCCTGTCCTTAACTCATGGGTTCGAAGTCTCAGAAGGCTGTGACTAAGCAGGTCTGCTAACAGAAGGACCTGCTGAGGCCATGAAAGTCTCTCGCTCTCCCTCCCGTCCTTTTTTTCTTCCTCCTCTCTTTCCCTTCCTTTCCATCTGGCCTTCTCCTCCATCCTTGCTTCTCTCTCTCTCTCTTCCTCATCTCCCTCTTTCCCTTCCTCTGATCTTCTCTCCATCCATCTCTCCTTATATCCTGTCCCCTCCCTCTGTCTCTCTTGCTCTCCCTGTTTTTCCCTGCGCCTCTCCCTTCTTAATTCTCTCTCCCTTTCTCTTCCTCCATCTCTCTCTGTGTCTTTCTCCCTCGGTCTCTCTTTTCCTCCCTCCATCTCCATCCCTCCCTCAGATGACGAACATACAGAATGCAGAATCGTGCTGAGAGCTTTTGAGTTCCAGTAGCTCTGAAATCTTTCAGCACGTCCGGCTTCCTTCTCCCCTCGGCATTAAATTCTCACCCCCTGCACCCCAGCCCTCCTCCTGATCTGACCCCCCCCACTCCTTTCCTGGCTTTTGTCCTCACTGTCCTTGCGGTCAGCTTTTGTGATTGAGATCCATCTCTTTGAGATCCTGAAGAACATCAGTGGGGTTCCAGCAGTAACTGTGCTATGGTGTGTTCAGCTGTGTGTGAGTCTTTATTCAGTCCTGCCTACTCATGGATGTTTTCGCATTTTTGTTTACGAAGATGGGTCATATTCGTTTCTTCTTTCTCTTATTCATGACTGAAGTGATATTTTCTCTTCCTTGTCATACGGGTGCCGTGCACGCTGTGATAAAGAGCAGAAATCACACACACTTCTAACGCATTCCTGCTGTCTCTTTGCTTCTTTTTTTCCCCCCCGTCTCTGATAACTAGCAACAACAACTAGCCACGAGAAAGCAAGCGAGTCATTATCGATATTTACAGATGATGGCATTTATTTTTTACAGGGAGGGCTTGTAAAGTCTAGAGTGTATGTCATTTGTGGAGTGGCTGTTTCAGTGTAACTGAACAAACTGAGTGTTGATTAAGTACAAAAAAAAACTGTTCTTAGCTACCATTTCTACACTGCGATCAGCAGTAATCGCCAGTGCTGAAAGTTAGCGGAGGAAGCCAGTTACGAAAGAGGAGCTGAGGCTGCAAATTGGCAGATAGCTGCTCTAAAGTGTCATCAGGCCGGTGGCATGACAGACAAGTATCTGCCTGAGGGCAGCGAACGTTCCTGATGTGTACAGAGACAGTCTGAGGCCTGTTTGTTTGTCTGAAAAAAAACGCTCTTTTCTTGGGATGCTATGGCCGTTGAAGTGGATAGAACTGTTAGAAAACATAAAAATCTTTGCTGGTAGAGCGTTTCGGACGGTGATTTAAGTCTGAGCTTCCTCTCCCGTGTGGCTTATTTCTGTTTCTTTCGGTCGGGCCACGAACCAGAAAATACTCTGTAACACCGTGTTTTCCTATAAAACAATCGCACACATTGTGCTGGGGCAGAAGTTACAGAAACACCGAGATTTTCCCTTGGGGCTGTGGAGTTGTGAATCGGACAGTCGGGCTCAAGCTGGTGTTGTGTTTTTTCTTCTGCTCTGAAGATTCCAGATAACGAGTTGGAAATCAGCAGAGGATGGCAATGGAAAAGCCTGGACGGGACTCTCTGTGTATACCTTTCCAGTCGGTCAGCGGCACGGTGGTCCTGTCGTGTAGCTTGGCCCAAAGAAGGCCTGCAGACAGCCTGACACACAGCACCACCTCCTCTTCCTTTATTAATTAATGATATCCGGTGTGACGAATGTTAACACAGGACTCCAGGGCAGCTTAGACCTCTCCATGCCTTCTACACTACTTACTGATCATGCAGAGATCGGCACTAAAAATTCTTCCAGTTCTTTATATGTCGTTAATCAAATATTCTGTATTTTCACGTGAGAATGGCATAAATACATGTTTGCTTCAGCTACTGAATTGAATATAAAAAAATGAGTCAGTCTTACCTACTGGAAACTCTGCGTATTCAAAGTATTGCGCTTTGCCATTTTCTAAAATGAATATAAACATATGCAGGAAACAAAAAGCATACAATACATTTCAAAACGATCTCTCGACATTCCAACCACTTGTCTAGTACAGGGTTGCAAGGAGGCATCACTGAGCACAAAGCCAGGGAACACCCTGAACAGGATGCTAGCCCATCACAGGACACGAGGCTGGGGTACACCCTGGATGGGATGGAGGTCTATCACAGGGCACGAAGCTGGAGTACACCCTGGATGGGATGCCAGTCCATCACAGGACACAAGGCTGGGGTACCCCCTGGATGGGATGGAGGTCCATCACAGGGCACGAAGCTGGGGTACACCCTGGATGGGATGCCAGTCCATCACAGGACGCAAGGCTGGGGTACCCCCTGGATGGGATGGAGGTGCATCACAGGGCACGAAGCTGGGGTACACCCTGGATGGGATGCCAGTCCATCACAGGACACAAGGCTGGGGTACACCCTGGATGGGATGGAGGTGCATCACAGGACACAAGGCTGGGGTACACCCTGGACGGGATGCCAGTCCATCACAGGGCACAAGGCTGGGGGACCCCCTGGATGGGATGGAGGTCCATTACCAGGCTCATGCAGAGCATGTAATTCTCAGTTTTGGTGTGAAATCACAAAACAAAATGGCGGACTGATGCATAGTAGGTTAGTGGACATGTTGAAGAAATTGTAATTACCAATAATGTAATATGATTGCTCTGAAATTTTGCAAGGGCAAGCAATATCTCACTACAAACAGAAGTTAGAGTTAATTGGGTTGAAAGATTGTCCTTTCAGGCTATCACAAGGAATCTGGACAGATAATCCAACCATGTGGCTGGATATGGATTATGGCAACATGTCTGCCTATTTAATTGATGCCCGAGGAGAGAGCTTCTCTTATTCCAGGATTGGGGGAGGGGGACTGGGGGGGACAGCCACTATCTCTTAATGGCAGTATGTGAACATTGATGGCCCCTAAATCTGAGGGGGTCAGCGTTCAGTTTACCCAAAAACGATACGAATATATCCAATCAATAAACAGAAATGTTTTTGCATAATATAGCCAAGAGACGAGAGTCAGTCCACGCCAATAATAACGTAGAAGTATGGTCCGTATTTAGTTCAAGAAACGGATGACATCATAGGACATACTGTGTGTATGTAACAACTTAGCTCTGAATAATGTCTCTTTCATAAATCAAAAGAACATCGTACAAGTTACAGTTAGAATTATGCCATGCAATCAAGTATGTAAATCTATTATAAATAACTTCAAAATCAAGTTTAATCAAGCTAATCATTGAATAACTCAGATGTTATTACCAGTATAAAAACTTAATAGTCAAAAAATGATCACTGCAGATGACAGAGTCTTTGCTTGGGTACCATTTCCATCCATCCATCTGGATTCACTATCTTAGTGGCATTAACCCATTTTTTCCACGGATCTGCGTCTTTTGGCAAGGAAAAGAAAGCAAATTTCCTCACCGTCATATTATGGTTGGTACATCCAACCCCATGATACTTAGGCATGATTTTTCAAATATTTCTGATTATGATTTACAATTGCTGAATTGAAGATTACATGTGTTTTCAGTGCTGTGATGGAAAAGGGAGGGTTGGGTCATTTGTAATACCTGATGATCTAAATTGAGAATACATACTGACACCGAGACTTAAAAATGGCAAGTCTTTTTGGAAGGTACTGAGATATACTTCGTAGACATCGTGTTTAAAATGAAGACATAAATAACAGACATTATTAATATTAATATTATAATTAACACCATGTATTTCCTTCTGTAAAAACAGCGTTTGCTGATCAACAGAAGACTTTCTTCTTACACAAAGGTTGAGGAAATTGTTTCTTGAGCTGGAAAGCTCAACGAACCTTGAAGCTAACAAAATTTCGTCATGATAGACTGAATTACATTTATGAAAATCGGAAGAAAATGAACTCCCTTAGAAATTGCAGACCTGCAAGTGGCGAGTGATCAAGTCTACACCAGCTAACAGACGCTGCTGCAGCCGATGAGCTAACCGTCTTCTCACCTCGCTTTTCTCTCCATGATGTGAAAGCGTCCTTTCTCTGTCTTCAGTTAAAGATATGAATCCCACCTGAAATGGCCTTCAGCATGAGCCGTTTTCTCTTCAGTTTGCTATCGATCAATGGCTGCTAGCATCTTGTTTGTGGACTGTATCAGCAGGGACTGGGGGAATCAGTTGTACGAATGGTATCGCTGGAGCCACTGTGACTGTCTATGACTGTTGAGCAGAGCTGCTGGTCCCCATAGCCCCCGGAATGGGCGGGGCGACCCAATCAGCCACGTGAACCGCTCTAGACGTCGGGTGGCAAAGGGACGCCGTGCGCCACCTTCATAATTGACCTAACGATGGGAAACTGTCCAGGTCCGGCCGCGAGGTTCCCCATCACGCGCTTCGCCCTTGCAGACCCCACAGGTCTAACGCCATGGGCCCCGTCCAGCCCATCTGCCGCCTCCATGACCCGCCTGCATTCCACATTCGGTCTGAGTAACTCGAGGATGGTGCCCCCTGCTGTCTTCACTGAGAAGCGCCATAACGCTGGGATGCTTTCCATGGAGACCTGTTTATTGTTTCAGTGGTCATGCACGTTGACTCCCCTGGTTTTCTCCCCTACGGTGGAGCATATCCCATGCCAGGCCGCCATTCCTGCGGTGTACGGCAGATTGAGCTGCATGCATCCCCATTTGCTTTGAAACACAAAGCGTTTTGCATTTAGGACCCACCTGCAGCCATCGGTTTGTATGACCCAAGGAAGCCGAGATCCTTGTGGCAATGTTAACGTATGAGCACATTACATCCACGCATCTTAACGGGCTTCAGGAACTAAACCGCCGGTCTCTCCCTTTTAGCTCGGCAGGTGTCGGAGCTTCAGGATGGTCCAGTAGATCAACACTCAATAAATCATAGACTAATATTGTTGCCATGCAGCTGTCCTGCTTAAAGCCACCATGAATTATACATCAGGGTTCCGTCTCTGTTATTCTTTGTGTTTCCAGGTAAAGACAGCCCTGAATCCATGGATGATCGAGCTGAGCTTTTCACATATCGGAGAATCTAAGTTCAGCTTGGAATCCCCCCCCCCCCAACCCTGGAAAATCCACTCGCCTGCCACAGCTTTCCTTAATTACTAAGGTGGCAAAGGTCACCATGGGTTTTAATTAGGGAGCTCTCAGGATGCCTGCTTCTTCTAGCATTAATTAGGAAATGACAAGAGTGGTCCAATCGATACGTCTTACATTTTAGGTTAATGAGGAGCCCCACCTTTAGATACTCAATTTGATGTTAAACCAGTAGTAGGTCCTCTTAGAAAGATCATGGAGTGATCTCACACCAAGCTGTGTCCTTCTCTGTAAATATTCACATTTGAAAGCTCGCTCTTTCTTTGCTTTTCCACTTCCTGCCCCTGACTCTGAGTCTCTGGACTCAGTGTTTTTTTTCTGTGATGCGCAGATTTCCCCTGGGTTTCCCCTGGGTTGTCCACTTTCCTTCTGCAGTCTGAAAACATACAGTTATGCGAACTGTGTGTGTGTGTGTGTGTGTGTGTGTGTGTGTGTGTGTGAGTCCCATCCAGGGTGTCGTTGTCACACCTCCTGTGTTCCCTGGGATTGGATACAGTCTCACTGTGACCTCCGTTGATGGAGTGATGGGTTAGCCATGATTAAAAAAAAAGGAAATAAAGACGTTTAGAAGGTCAGTGGCAAGCGACAAAAAACAGTTTGGGCAAAGCTGAAATTAAAACAGACAGAAGATCATTCTTCTTGTAAATGGCCTTTTCTTAATTAGCTCCCGAAATTTTATTAACTTAATGGGACTCATTTTCCCATGAGAGTCGTGACCTAACTTGGGTAAAAAGCCATAGGTATCACCAGTGGGTAAGACTAAGGATTCTGGTGGGTGTATTGCTGTGACTCTGCAGGTCAGTTCTGCGACTCCAGGGTTTTTCATCTGCCGAGCCACCCAATAATAAGCTGGACTGTTCTCCCAGAAGTAATTGCAGTGCAAATGAGCCGTGCTCGATTTCCCCGTTTTTTCGCAAATGATTCCTTGGGCGTTCAGGGTTTAGCTGAGGCGTTCTCGAACAATCCAGCCTCTGTTAAAAATCCCCCTTGATTGCTTAACACTGAGTTGCTCCTGGTCTTTTGTGGTTGTTTGGGGTAGGGTGGTGGCTTCTAAAGAGACAGTACGTTGGAGGGGGGTGGGGGGTGCTATTTACTTCTATTTCTATGTGGCCGATGTCACTCATTTAAAGCCACATCTTTATGACTTTGTGGGAAAGCGGGTTGCTGATGACATCACCTCAGACCCCCCCCCCAGCCCGGCCTGGAAGCCCTTCCAAACTGCACGTATCCTCACATCCTCCCTCTGACGATGCTGCACTTTGCCTTGAGAGAGTTCTCTTCTCCCGAAAGAGCAAACGCAGCCCTAAAACGTGATTAAGTTACAGACATACAGGCTTGACTTTTTGAAGTATTCTGAGACGTTGCTACGATGCACATCTGATATCAAGTGGGCTCTGAGACTTTTGGTTGTTGTGTACCCACCTCTGATCATTCTGTCACCACTCTGGGTTTGAAATACAAAATTTGGGTGCCGTACTACTTTGGGCTGAGAGTGAACATGAAATGGTTCCGTACTCTTTCCGAAAGCAATTAGGCGCTGTGACTTTAAATGATGGTAAAAGAGAAAGGTTACCATAATTGGTCACCCGTTTCCACATGGTCCATTCGCATGGTGAACTCTTTTTGGTACTGTAATTGTCATGATACTATTTTCACAGGGAAATCATACAGCTCTGCTCATTGCTTCCGAAATGCACGACGTTCACAGAATGGCCCTAAAACAGTAAGTATAAGATCTGGTAATAACAGGAGGCATCAAATTTAAAAATGGCCGCTAAGACATAGCTATCTGGGCCTGTAGTAGAGCCCTAGTGGCAGTGTGTGGCTACAAGGTTCTCAGTGTCTTTTCAATGTGATGAGAAGAGCCTTTATCCCCTGCTTCATGCTGCTAGCCTTACACACAATGCTGCTCCACGGGGAAGCTCCTGGTGGACAAAAGCACCAAAGGACTCCAAACCGCTTTCCGTGAGGGGATTGTGTCGAGGGCCGGAAGAGCGTACACCGCCAGCTGGAGGATGCCCACTGCACCAGTGCCCAAACCATCCTCTACAAATCCATTTTCAGATCATCTGTGTTTGAGCTGGCAGTAGTGCCTACCCCAAAGTTGCCCACGCCAGCTGAATTCTTAGGCGTATGCCAACACGCACACACACTCTCGCGTTCCTTTGGAGTTCTGACGGGAAGGTAATGCTGCTGATCTCGCGGGGCTTTTAATCGACTGCAGTCAAACTCATCCTGCAGTCTGTGCTGGCTTTCGCTAAGCATCCAGTCTTGAGGACACGGTACAGACCGAGCTTCAACTGACTCTTTTCAACAGCATCTTAAAAGCCAAACAAAAATGGCATAAAGGAAGATTAATGGCCTTTCATGTGCTTCAAAATAGCCTTCATCCATCTGTAATTACCATTTGGAATTGTCTTTGAATGGACACTCTAGTTGGATATCTAAAGACTGTAGCAGAGTTTCGATAATGCTGTTTTTTTGCACCAGTTCCATTCTTACTAACAAAAGGATGGTTTAACACCGCATCATTCATGTCACCAATATTGTTTTTGATCTTGCTGCGGTTCCTTTGGAAGGTTCTGCTTTTCGTCTATTCCCATTATGCTGCCTTACCTCACGAGAGGCCCCGTACTCCTCCCCCGTCTCCTAGACCTGGCCTCGGGGCTCACATGCCACATCAGAGAGTTGCAGTTTGCAGTCCACAGATGAGATTGTAAATTATATCGGGGCTCAGAATGAAGACAGCCCAAGACAAGGTACTGGCTGTCTGCACCCGTTGGGCTGTGCAAGCTTTTACGTGTTTTTTTTTTTTTTTGTTTTATTTTGTAAGTGTTTTTCTCCAGATCCCCGCGGCGCACAGTTTCGGTCCTTATCTCTGCGAGCGTGAAAAATCTACCAGCGCAGCATACTGGCCAGCCAGACGCACATGGCATTTGTGAAACAGCACTCAGATTGTTTCTGTCCACCAGTTCACCGCTTGATTAATGTAAAATCTTTGTTTTTCTGTTCCCCTTTAAACTGAAAAGACTAAAAATACTTCCCCTACATCAATTCTGTGAGATGGCGCTTCCCTTCGATGTCCGTTTCCCATTGACAAAGAGTCGGGAACCCAGGGAAAAGTCTTTAAAAAGAGGCCTTGCTTTACACCCCAAAGAGGTTTAATTACTAACCAGTAGCTCTTTACAAGCGATGGCCGAGATCCGCTCAAGAATGATGCATTATGGGGTTTTGGGGGGGTCAGCTGAAAGCGTGGGGGAGGGGCACCCAAGGAAGTAACCGGGGCGATGAATAGCTTGGAGGTAGGGAGGGCTGGGGACGGGCCATAGGCTTTAGAGGAATTAGATCTTCCAATAAATCTTGACGGGAGCTTGAAAAGGCTAAAACAATGGTTCAGCTGTGTGGGTGGGTGGGGCTTCGTCACCAGAGCCCGGCCAATTATGCAAATGCGGAAAATTAGGCTGCAGGCCAGCAGTTTTGTGTTTTGCAAGGTTTACGTGGGATTAGCAAACAATAAAGAGCAAGCAGTACAGAAGGTAATCTATTGGTGAAGATGGTAATCTATTGATGAAGATGGTAATCTATTGATGAAGATGGTAATCTATCTTTTCACTGTTAAAGGTGGCTTAATTTTGCCAGGCTGGCTGTGGGAATTCGGCACTAGGGTGGCCATGTGCATCTTTCGGCGTTCATCTGTCTCGTTCCTGCTAACTGTGCAGATATTCTGTGCGTAGAAACGACCCGTGCTGGTGCTTCTCGACTTCTCGTCATTTCCTGTCACCGCCCGTTTGCTAGCCGTGTGTCCTGTGTTGATGATGAGGTTCCATTTTTGTTCTCCTCCGTCAGCGTTGGATCTTGGGGTAGGGTACCATGCTGGGAGCTCACCTTTGTCGCTGAGATGTCAAAGACAGGCAGATTCGACTCCAGGGTCTTTGTGCCCTCTGGTCTCAGTTTTTCTCCACAAAGCATGAGCAGGGGGTCACAGAGGTGGGGAGGGGGTTCCGTGTGCAGTCTGCTTCCCCCCTGCCATCTGGGCTGGAACCACACCAGTTTGTCCCAGTACAATGCCATGCCTTTGTGTCAGACACAAAGCCCAGCTCGAAGCACCAGGCCTCTACAATCCCAATCACATTCTGATCACTTTAATCTGTGTATTTGCAGTCCTAACCCTAACCCTAAGCTCCCTTCTTGCTTACCTGTGCCGTTGCATTCCTCTGCTGTACACATTTCATGAGTAGGTGTTAGAGAGTCGGACTATGTACATTACATCTATTCCGGATGACTCTGGACATTAATTAAAACCCGCTGACAAAGGACAGCTGACATTAAAACCAGTACCTCAGAATTAAGAGGATATTATTGTAAATGACATCAACTACCCTAAAATAATGGAAATATGGTGATGGTTAACTGTCAATCTGGTCTAGGGAACCATCGGAGATCCTCGCCACCCACACGGGACTGAGGGAATACAGAGTGAGATGGAACCTCCAGTAGAATGTGCCCACAGTCCCCATTAACTTATAGAATGTCAACATCGGATGATTGTAATGTGGTGATGCTGTATTATTTATAAAACAGACATTTAAAGTGTGATTTAGATATCACACGTGTAGTGCCTGGGGAGAGTGCAAGGGATGTGTGTAGTTCTCTCACTCATGATCCTTCCTTCTTCTGTCTGTCTGTTGCAAAACCTATTCCGTGTGTTCTGTCAAGAGATTCCTTTTCTTCATCTCTTTCCATGACTCAACACGCGCCCGTCTTCCTGTAGCGGTCCTACATCTCCTTCCTGCTGTCATCTTGTCATCGCCGGGATGTTTAAAGCAAGTTCCGGGCCTGCGGAGGAGGCACTTTGAGGCGGTCAGGGTCCGAGCCGGGAAAAAAGCACCTTGCCGCTTTCTTTAAGGTCCTATACCACCCAGCTGGTCCTGTTCTACCCAACAATTCGTGCATGTCTAATTAGCTCTTGACGGCCGTTAGCATAGACAGCTATTGACTGAAGCTGAAGATGAGATATTGACGTCTTCAGGCAAGTCTAATGGCCGCGTGCAGATAACAATTTTAATCTCTGACTCCATCCTCCTTACCTGTATGGTCTCTGACTCCCTTCTTACCTGCATGGTCTCTGACTCCCTCCTTACCTGTATAGTCTCTGACTCCATCCTCCTTACCTGCATGGTCTCTGTCTCCCTCCTCTTTACCTGCATAGTCTCTGACTCCATCCTCCTTACCTGTATGGTCTCTGACTCCCTCCTCCTTACCTGTATGGTCTCTGACTCCTTCCTCCTTACCTGTATGGTCTCTGACTCCCTCCTCCTTACCTGTATGGTCTCTGACTCCTTCCTCCTTACCTGTATGGTCTCCGACTCCCTCCTTATCTGCATGGTCTCTGCAGTAGAGTATAGTAGCTGCCCCTGGCCTCACACCCTTGTCTTAGAGGGAATCCAGTTCAACAATTTCAGAAAATGAGTGCATTAAAGCAGATGAATTTGTGTCTATCAGTCACTCTTAGCGTGTGAGTGAGTTTGAGAGCGTTTCCTGCAATCAACTTTCGATGACTCGACTGGAAAGCTGGTGTTGACGTTGGATGGATATTCCTTTCCAAGATGTTTACACTTAACAAGGGGGGTGTTTGGTGCATTCAGACGTTGAACATTTTTCATTAGAATGCATAGATTTGCATCCATTTCATAAAGAGAAATTAGGCGACTTGATCAGTCATGGTGGGTGCATTTTGCACATCCAAGCAACCACTTCTCCTGATTACATACTCCAAGGCTACGGCGATGCACGTAGGCGTGCCGGATGACTATCTGGCTGAAATGAAATGTGTTTGTGTCTTCCTGCTGCCTGTTTCCACACATGCCTTACTGGTGTATCGCAAATCCACAGCAGAATTATCTTCTGCGGTTTCATACCGGAGAGACGGCTCATTGTGAAGGCCTGTGAATAAACGTCAACACCAGCCTCGTCTGTTTTGAAACATTGCCTTGGAGAGCCGTCATTTTTCATGCCGCATTCAGTTTAAAACATGGCTCAAAAAACAAGGCAGCAGGGTCTTTCTCAGGGCGTAAATGGGACACGGCTTTGGAATACACACTTTTGCCAGTGTGTCCTCTCTGATCACTACCGGTGTTGTGTTAGCAGATGTTAGTACCCCCCTTTATTGACTGCTGGACGGTATTGATGTCTTTCAGCAGGTCATAAATGCCCCAGAAATGCATTATTGTAATTGTATTGCTGCAGTCCAGTCCTTGAGGATTTTGCCAGTGGGAAATATGCTCTCATATCATTGTTGAGAAAGTATGACTGCAGGGAGCTGTTTTGTGAGTTTCCAGGATTTTGATGTCTGTTTTTTTTTTTTCTTTTTGATGAAGCCATTCTCTTTGTGAAAGGTTTGAGGCTGTTTGGGGGTGGGACCATAACATCGTGATCGAACTTAAGGACAGTGAAAAGATACACTAAAAAAAGCCTCTCTGAAAACCTCCTCGCCTTTAAACCTAATTTGTCAAACACTGCCCCATTCCCATTTTATGACACCGTACCTTGTCCTCCATGCATCCCACAACCTGTGAGGTCCCTCTCCGTCACACACACTGGGTATAAATCACTTCCCAAATGCCTCCTCTCCTCTGCCGAGAGATTGCTGGCTTGGCTTCAGTCCTTTGCCCTGGCCACAAAGCACCCGCCTCTGATTAATGGTCATTTTGGTGCTGCTTCCGATTAGACAGGGTTTCCTTAGCGTGTGGCAAAGGGTCACTTTGATGAAGCGAGCCCCCTCCCGTCGGCCGTAATGTTTCACAGTGAGCAAGTTTTGCTGTTTTCAGCCTAGTTCAGCATAACGGTCAGACACACACACCAAGCTTTTATTGTACAAGTTCAACACGTGGATGTAAAATGGAGGTTAGCCAGAGCCGTTCTCTCCAAGATGGCCCATAATGTGGGTGGGGTATGAACTTTGCGGGGCGGGCTGTGTCGATGGAGTGGTGACAGGGCCCTCGTCATTGACCAATGAGAGAATTGAATTAAGCGGGGAGCTTGCAGTGCCCGGTCAGCTCAAACCAAGCATGCTCTTGAGAAGATTGTTAGCATGGAGGAATACACACGAGGATGCTCATTCCTCAATCCTCATTCCTTAAACACATTATGTAAATGGAGCAATTTATAATTGCACTGGCATTGCATCAGAAGCATTCAAACATGTCATGTTAGGCTAGGCACTATCAAATTACCACACAGCCCTGCAGTCGCAAGCCATCCTACTATTTCCTGAATATTAAAAATCACAATCTCATTTACAACCACACAAAATTTTACAGCAGGTATCAGTAGCTCAGAATGGTCCACCTTGAGGCATCAGTGTAGACAAAATGATCTTAAATATTGCTTGAAAAAAATTGCTAATGTTTAAGAATACAGTGACCATGTCGCAATTTGTACCAAGGGATCACACAACGCGAAACTGTCCATTTCCTTAGAATGCACTCCCTAAATTTATCTGGTATTCAGTTTATTTTAAAATTAATTTTACATATAGTCTCAACGATTTGATCAAGAGGTTCATACTGAGTTACCCATAATGCACCAGGCAGCTGTGATAAAACAGTGAGGGCCAGACTGAATTCCTTCTCTTGCCTGTCCAGAATGTTCTGGCGGGCAAATGTTAGACACCTCCCCCCCCCAGTTTCACTTCCGCTGTGCCCTGCTGACCGCAATCCTCCCTGATGGATGGAGCGATGGCCAGACTTAATTAGCCATGAAAGGCACAGTATCCCGCGGAAGGAAGGAAGGAAACGATGAAAGATAGCACGCGGGCACCAGTTGACAGTTGCTGTAAACCGTGGTCGCCGGCGGCTGCCGGAATCAATGACAGGCCCTGGATGGTTCGGGGCCCCCGTCTGGGGTGGTTTCGGCGTTCCTGGGCAAGACCGTCCATCAAGAAGAAGGAGAGAGTGCTCCTCCTTGCAGCGCAAGCCTCTCGAAACCTCTCCATCACGTGAGCCTTTAGAGACAGCGATGTATCGCTTCGTTCACTTTTTGAAGCAGCCAAAACAAATCACGATGGGAGAGAACCTCACGGAATATCACGCTCGCAGTAACTATCGGTCAGGAGAGTCCTACTCTATCCGTAATGCATTTGTGGAATCGTTCCAGTGATACAGTACCTCTTATTAAAATAGCTGCACTGTTTGTTTTGATGTGCACTTTAACTAAATATTAAATTACAGGAGGAAAAAAGCAGCAATACAAACAGATATTTTTCATTACATAATTGACAAAGCTCTGCTAATCTATATAAAAGCACAGAGGTGTATTGTTTACTTGTGTGACTGGGCAGCCTTCCCTGAGGTTAATCTGAATAGATTACCGCTCCTTTGGCACAAACCTCGACAGATTGAAAACTACGTACGAATTGGGTTGGACCGTAGCGTCGGCACTGACGTCGAGCAGGGTGCTGGCTGTGGGTTCCGGGGGGTTGGGAGGGGCACAAGTCCATCATGGCTGTCAGATCCTCTCTGCTACAAATCTGCTGAGAACTCAGCGTCAGGCCCTTGTGGAGGAGTGCAGCCGACGCCAACTACAGAGAGTGTCGCTAAAGGTGGCAGGCTGGTAACTATAGATCCTGATACGTAGATAAAAAGGACATGCAGTGTTTACTTGGCTGTCACCTCGGGCTCCAGGTTAAGTGGCACAGGTAAACCCGTCCTGACAGGGGTATTGCCAACCCAGTACGACAGACAGACCCCCACCCCTCCACACCCCCCCACAGCATAACTTGAACAGATTCTGAGTGCCCACCACAGCAAGCTCTCACTCGTTTGAAGTTCCAGAGCTGAACATAAGATCTTTCCACTACCTCTACAACAACACCTTAAAGCAGTGACGTCGTCAATCATTGCTATTGGAATATTCCCACGGACGCAATCTGATTGGTCCTTGATCGAAAAGTCTTTTGGGGTACGATTCTGCTTTGCTAGCAAAGGATGAATTGCTCTTGCTTTAAGAGAATAACTGTCTCCTTCTGAGCTTGAGTGAATGGTTCTTGTTAACATGTTGCAACAGCAATCAAGCATGCATCTACGCGACACCATTGAAGAGCTGCTTACTTAAATGTTCGCAACGCTGCAGTCTGACTTCGTTATTCCAGGCCACGGGCCGGCCGCTGACCTGCTTGTTTTCATCATTCCGTCTTAGCGGACAGGCCCGTGATGAGTACGGTCTGAATTTTAGTCTCCTGAGAAGGTGATAATTGCAGGGTGTGCAGAGGCTCCTCAAAGGCCATTAAGCCTGGCCAACTCTTTTAAGATCTCTCTTTTTCTGCACCAATTACCAAGAGCCGGACTTAATATCAAGACACTCCCACTGCCCGCGGGCGCCGTAGACCCTTTCATTTGCTTCATTCCTCTCCCTTTTGCGTGAGAGCACCTGAGCTCCCAGGGCTGTTATTTTCTTTGGAAGCACAGGGTAACACAACGGTTCCCGTAATGACAGAGGAGTCAGCTCGCTCACCGTCATTGTACCTCTCATCAGGGCGGTCAAAATGGCAATTTAAATAGTGACCAGGCACCACCATTGATGAGATGTGTTTTTTGTACCTAAATGCGATTATTGAATGTCACGATGTCATCGTCCTTCTGTATTGGCTTTGGAGCTACCCTCAATCAGTAATCAATCAATTTTCAATACATATTTCATTGTCGTTTCCTTCTTTCGGAATGCTTGCAATATGATTCCTGTAGCTCGCTCTTGTGGCAAAGAGTACATCTGATTTGTAAATAACGATCTAACCGTGTAGTAAGTGTGTTTTGACCTTTTGGGACCTGGATTCGTCCCAATGGTTTGACTTATGGGAACGGGGCACTCGTGGCTGATCGGAATATCGTTTTTTTTCCCCTTCTCTCCATGTTCGGTCTCATTCTGTATTAGAAGTCTACTACAACTGTAAAAATCACCAAGTTGTGTGGATAAAATAGAATGAAACGTTTTTTTTTTGTTTTTTTTTCCGTGATTTTTGCAGATAAAGCGTGTTTTGTTTGCTAACAGCCCACCCTGGCCATTTTAAAAGCCTAGCTGTGTGACCTCAGTGTGAACCTCGTGGTCTTTGTGAAATGGAGCCACATCCAGACCTCTCAGGTGTCGCTCTAAGATGCATGATAGCCGCTTAGATGACGCACCCAGAAGAAGCATCTTTGATGATCCACTTTGGCTGCTACTCAGAGCCAAAATGCTTTTGACAAACGCTGCTTGGGAACTTACTTTTTTCCCTCTGGTTGTGTATCCTTTTCCCGATATATACTTGGATATGTGGAAGTATTAAAATGTAGTTTTAACGAGATTGATCTGGTTATGCGATGCTGCACACAGACAAGGCTGCCGTACGTGGATGACGGTTCCCATTTTAAAAGCTGCTTCTTTTAGCCATGCGGGTGCTGGACGGCCTTTGGAAAACGGTGGAGACCACTCACTCCTCATCACTGCCAAAGGTCCCGCCATGTTCCCAAAGTTAATTCGCTCTTCCTAACTACATGAAGACAGCGTTCCTTAGCAGTAAGAGGTTTGTTCGTGCTGGTTTAATATCCAAATTACCGCTGTTGAGGGCAATTCACTTAATGTGGATTGCGGCAGTACCCCTGAAACAGACCGCAGAGTATCCGATAGTGTTTGTGAATTTGTCAGGGCGTCCACTGCCTCCTTCCCAGTCTGGTGAGTTAGACGCCAGCCTCAGAGTGACCCTATATGGGGTAAGCTCTTATGGAAGATACATGAATGGAGCGAAAGGCCAGCTCCAGTTGATGATATGGCAGGTCTCAGGGGTTTTTTAGTAAATTTAGTATACATACTGGATTTTTCCCTCCTGAAGAGTACAGGTGTATGACTAGGCCACATTGAATACGGCCCCTAAATGTGATTTTGTGAAGAGGCCCATAACTTAGCAGCACTAACCTATTAGAACGAGCTAACAATTTGCTGTGTTTTTTTGAGCCGAGCGTGACGTACACAACAGCAGTTTGTGGAGGCTTTCTGTTCTACAGCTGCAGGGCACGAGTCATATTTTGCAGGAGCTCAGTCAGCCCCGTGTAGACTCTCCCAGTGCATTGTGGGTAAGGATGGCTGAAGGACAGCTCGTGCGTGCACACTCCGACACGGAATGCTGCCTTCATGACAGTGCCTGGGATATAAATCCTGCTTATTATGGCCAGTGACCGAGGTCATCACTCCCCAGCTAGAAGATCTAATCAAAACGTTGCTCTGCTCAGGTGTCTGTGTCCGTTCTTCCAGGTCATTGTGTATTTTTAAGTTCATTATCATGTCTGAAATTGGGCCAAGACCATTTCAGATACCGGCTTGTCCAAAAGTGGCCTCCCATACGCTGGGGGAATGTTGGGGTCAGACGACTTCGCTTTGACCACCTCATCACCTTCTCGCCGTTCCCACAGACCTCTCCGAGAAGAAGAGCGACCTGCGTGTGTGTGACGACTCCACCTGTCGGTATGGGGGCAGCTGCCGCGACGACGGGGCAGACCTGAAGTGCGTTTGCCATTTTCAGGTAGGCACACGGCGCTGGGGGGTAGGGGCTGAGGCTGGACCTTCCTTGACTGGGGTGGGGGCGTCCTACACACAAATCCTTTCGGGGAGGAGTTTCCGGACGGCCCAGGTTACTTTTGGTCATGCATTTCCTCTAAATTCGGGGTCCTTCCAGGCTACTAGACAGCATGACATATGCCTGAAAGAAAGGCACTCAGTTGTGGTTCCTTTTCCAAACATAACCTGATACTCAAATAAGATGAAGAAATATTTGTTTGCCCTTCTTGGGAATCTTAGGCAAAAAAACGAGTATGCAGACAAAATTAATCTTGCATTTCTGCAAAAACGAATGGCTTGACCTTATTATGTATTAATTTATACACTCAAACAGTTCTGCAAATACATTTAAAAGCAGAATGTCGTCTTCAAGATCCGGTCCTCTGAAACAGAATGTTTTCTGCTGCATTTTTTGACATTCGTGTTACATTGCTAAAAATAAGTACATTAAATGCTGACCTGAATTATAATATTGATTACTGCTGCACTGCGATGAATGCCACAGACGTCTCCCTTTATAAAGCACGATCCATGTTCGTTGCCCCCGCTAACGGTAGTCATCTGTCAGTCAAGCGTCCACGGTGATTTCCGCAGTTCAAAGCGTTCAGTCGACTTTAGTGTAAATCCATTTTCTTATTGCCTTATTACATGGGTTTTTTTTTTAAATTCAGGATCTGTGAATAAGTGGTATTAGCAGTGGTAATGTTACAATTTAATGCTTATAAAGGTTAGGGCTAAGCATCTTTAAAGATCGCATTGTGTCCTTGAATTAAAATCGTCAGCAAAAAGATATTTTGTTAATAATTCTCATAGACATGTATTTGTGTTTTCGAGTGCCTTTAAAGTTCGCTGGTTAGCAGCCTTTTTAAAAGGTTGTGAGGTAAAGCTTGATGACCTTTCAAGGTCGGCCATACTTATTTACTTGGTATTATGACCTTTATTGAAAGCTGTAGGCAATGCCATGTGTGGTCACTGTGTCTTCGTGATACCGGGAAACATGGAGTCGATCTGGTTTCCATGTAAAGGTGATCATATTCACATCATTATTCTTCCATTGCAGTACCAGGAATGGTGGTAGAAATCTAGCCATTTTTCCACCTGAAGACTGGTTTGTAAGCATTTTCGTGTGTCGGGGGAGACTCAAAACCTTAATGAGGAGCATGTAGGTGTGAGGGTTGGTCTCATCTTCAGAGGACAGGTGAATTCTGAGACGTGCCAGACTGATAGGTGTCATGCTGAACCATTGAGATAGATTCCTACTTTTGCAAAAGGTGTTGCTCGTTATGATTGGAACCGATTTTGCGCCCACATTTTCAGGTGAAGAGACTTATCCAGTGAAGTGGCAATGAGTATGTGAAAAAATGTATCATTTGTATCTGGATTTTGAAGTCTGTGTCAGACTCAGATGATGATAAATTGGCCCGCTGGCCTTGGATTTCTTAAGGGAATCTTGACCTGCAACATCAGATGCCGATTTTCTGATCCTTGCTGCCGAGGTGACAGCTTGCTGACCTTTCAGAGAAATTCACATCAGACTGGTAAAGCTAACCGGATGCTTGATATACCATAAAAGCATGTAGAATTAAACTCAGTTGATATGTCGAGTCAAATATAAAAGACATCTTACAGTTATCTGTTATCGTGCCTTCATCCACCCATCCATGCATATTGGCAACCGTTTATCCAATCCTGGTTATTATTATTATTATTATTATTATTATGCAACCATTTGGAAGGAAACTTTCTGCCGGTCAGGTGACTTATCCGATGAAGTCAGGCACGTTCAGATGTGGTCAAACTTACACGTTATGCTGAATGCTAGATGGATGGAGGTCCCACAGTGAAAATAGATAAAAATGTATAATTTGCTTTCGATAGAAACATCCTCTGAACGACTGGGATGTGTGCTGGTGGAAAGTCAGGCGAAATTAAAGGGGTAAAATCAACTCAGCGCTAATTGGTACGAGGTGACAAGATTGTAGCACCACTCCTCATCAATTAGTGCCAGATGGAAACTCTCATCGCATCACATTTGAGGATAGCGATGGCAGCAGTTCCCGCGAGGAAATCGGCGCAGCATACTGGAGCGCTGGGGGAACTGCTGGGGAACATCCGCAGTATGGTCAGCTAAAGGTCGACGCGATGTCACGGATCGGAAAATGGCTCTGATGGATGATTTATATGTCGGTGATCGCATTGTGGAGAGCAGTAGCCTTAGCTGTCAGCTGTTAAATGTGACACGTTGTGATTTATATAGCCGTACTGGGACTGTCAAGGCTCCTCACCGAAATGAGAATACGAATGACTTACAGGTGGACAGCGCCCAGCTGAGAAGGTCATTATGATCCTGAGTTTATGTGGCCCTTTAAGCAAGCAGCCGCCATAGAGGCCCAGCTGAAGTGCCTCGCCTCAGAGAGCTCATAAAACGGTCCTCCCGGCGAACACGCCTCGTGACACCCTGACGTTCTCGTTCGTCTCCCCTCCAGTGCCACAAGAGCTACATCCCCGTGTGCGGTTCCAACGGTGACACGTACCAGAACGAGTGTTACCTGAGGCAGGCGGCCTGCAAGCAGCAGCGTCACATCTCGCTGGCGTCGGACGGACCCTGCTTTCCCGGTGAGGCGTGACCCACCCCCTCGCGCCCCTGCCCGCCCTGGCTTTCCCGAAGCTTACTTCAGGAAGCTACTCCAGTCCGATGTTATTCAGACCCACCTCCTGGAAAATGATAACCCCATGATTTTTAACAGCGTTAACGGCGTTGTCACAGCAAGATAAATGACCGTTATCTTCAGATTCCATACAGTTTTTACTCCTTAATTGCCCTGTAAAAATGTGATAAAGACGGGTTATTGGTAAGATTCAATTAATCTGTCATAAACAGACCCATAACATCCCATTTTGTACGTTATCGCATTCCTCCAGAACTCCCCTTATATGATTCAGTTAATTAATTATTTGCACTGTAATTATTAAGTTTTGATTGCTTTTCTATCATTCGGAAGGTCCAAATATCCATGGCATTGAGCCATAAACCCAAATGCTTAAAATGAACATTGCAAACAGTTTCCACGGAAACCGTCTGTCATTCTGGATAATTGTATCAGTGGAAGTGATAATTGTAAAAAAAAAAAGTCTTGAGGGTAGTCAGTCTGAATCCTTCTTGGGACCTGATTGTCTGTCCCTGGAAATATCATGAAGGTCTTCTGTGAGGCAGTAAGTCTCCTTAGGCATAGTTAGTTGAAGGAGTAGGTCCCACACACGTACAGCCGGGGACACCAGAGAAACGGGTCCCACCTCCTTCTCCATCATCAGGGAAGGTCTGGATTTAATCTCCCATTAAACTAAAGGACTGCAGACGGGATCGCCAGCCTGACCACTGGGTCGAGAAACATCCAACCATTAAAAAAGATGAAGGCTCTGTGAAGCAGCAGTGCTAATATTTATGGGGCTTGGCGCGAGTCGAGAAGACCGTGTTCCCTCCTCGAGGTGCTGGGAGGACTCGGGCTGGTTGTACAGGCCACGACCCAACAGCACGGGGCCGAGGTCTGGCTGAAGTTTCAGGGGGACCCCGAGCCCTTGACTGACTCCTTGTCATTCTCCCTCTTTCTCTTCTCAGACAACGGCTCCGGCTCAGGAGAAGGAGGTAGGTGACTCCATTTTCATTATGCTTTCCACTTAAAGCGACGGCGTCGATAAACAGGGTGAACCAGGACATTGGGTGTAGGTGTGTTTCAGACTCAGCGTTTGGTTTTACTGTCTCGTTAACCATGACTATCTGTCTGTCACCTCAGCTTCAGCATTTTAATGAGTTGGACCGACATTTAGAGACCTACCTGAATGCAGCAGTGGCCTGCTAGGACACCCCTGTCATTCCTCATTAGTGCTGTAAGGCAGAAGGCAGATATTACTGTAGAATAATCTAATCACTGTCCCCCACCTGGTAACCCCCCCACTGTGAGCTTGGGATGTTGTTCTTTCTGAGGATACCCCCTCCCCCCGGTTACTTTGTCAGCAGTCAGACTAATCATCAGCTGTTTTGGTTGCTTCCTGGCTTTGTGGGATCTGACTGGAGTGTGTTGTACGTGTTAGACATTAAACTCACGTTGCATACATTTGTGTACAGATGGGGCAGGAAAAATGGATGGAGTGCTGTGTAGATTCGCTTTGGCTGTGTGTCGGTATCTGTAACACAGCAGGCCAGCACGCGTGTGTGAAGCTTCACGGGGTTCCCTTTAATCACAGCTGTGCTACAGGTGGGCCGCTCTCTGCGTTCGGAGTGGATGTCACGGCTCATCTCGAGCGTGTGATCTTCCTGCACCTTCTCAATGAACCTTTCGGATCTTTTAATCACCCCGGGCTACGTTCTGATCGAACTTCCAGATTCTGAGCTCCCAGTAATCAGCTTTCTGGGACCCAGGCTGATGTCGATATTCATTCCGACGATTACCGGCTGCCGGGTGTAGCTTGCTGGCGCGCGTGTGAGGGTGTTAGACTCCGCCTTCATCTGCAGGGCACTGGTTCACCAAGGCCAGTTAGTTAGCAGTTAGAACGCCTTAGACCCGACAGATGTCCTGCCGTCTCCGTGGCCAACGAGGCTGATTGGAGATTGCTTGGCAACAGGTTGGCAGCCCAGGTGCCTTCTGTCCGGTATGGATAGCAGGGAGACCCAGGTGCATTGTGGGAGAGGAGGACTACTGGGCTGGCAGCAGGGACGAGCCAGCTCTCACATGCAGATTGTGGTCAGATGGGCACTCGTCGGGAGAGGCTTGTGAACAGAGCCGCGAGTGGATGTGTGTGTGTGTGTGTGTGTGTGTGTGTGTGTGTGTGTGTGTGTGTCTGCAGGTAGTCTTTTCTGTGCTCTCGTAATCAGTACTCAGGATCCCTCCTTAGGACCTGAGGGTTTTAAGGGATTTCTCTGCCTGTGTGACTTGTGCTGTGTGTATGCGTGATGGCGGGGAGGACCGGGCCAGCATCGGCCAGGAGACCAGCAGGTGTGACAGTGGGGGGGGGGGGCAGCTGGACACGGTGGGTGACTGAGTGAACGCTGTACGCTTTGGACATTTTCATGATGGATTAGCTGGTTAGCAGGACCATTGAGCCTGAAAGTAGCATCTGATTAGACCAGGACACCTTCCAGGATGTCCCCTGCCGCTTGCCCTGTGGGCCGTGGCTCCGGCTCCAGACTCGCGGGTCCTGGATAAGCGCCTACGGAAGATGGACATACGGATTTTGGGGGATGCACACAATGTCAGCCTCCATCTTCTTGCTCTCTGAATACGGCTGTCATTCCTCATGAAGTTGCACACGCAGCCGGCCCTTTAAAATGGAAAGCGAAGCCAAGAGCATTCAGAAGCAGCGGGTTGACTCGCTGCCTGGCCGTTCGCAGACCGGAAGCTGGCCTCTGATTCACGCCACGCTGCCGCGGACGTCCAACTATAATTTGACGAGCGGGTGCAGCACGGTGAGGCGTGAACCTTACAGCTGTTGTTTTCGTGTTTTTCCTTTTTACGGTCAGACAACGACGTTCGTAAACAGGTCACCCAACAATCGCCTGGATTGCTGGCGCTGCTCTGGCCCTGTGGTTTACGGCAGCTTTTTGCAGATTTCCCTCATCATAACATTTTATTTTAACCATGTATTACAAAGGACTACATTTACCTGGCAGGTGATTCCGACTCTGCAGCGATTCTAATACTAAGTTCAGTTCAGTTGAATTTTGTTTATTTCTGTATATCGCCTTTCCCAACACAGCTGCCCCAGAGCGCTAACAACGAATGAAAGAAAAGCGTGAATCTCACATACAGGAGAGCCAAGTGTCTGCTTGCTGCTGTCTGCTCCTGTTGACACGCTTTACTTGCCCTGATGATATCACATGCCTGGCGGTGACCTGCACACGCGTGCCTCGTCACAGACAGACCGTCGCCTACCACTGGTTAACAGGCCAGGTGTTTATAGTTCACACCAGTGCCTCTGTGTCCGCAGGCTCTGTTTTTACGGCCGTCATGCGTGTCACCGGCTTCCTGCAGGAGCGTGGCCCGACCACGTTTAACTCCGGGCTTCTTCGTGTCATCGCCGGCTCTCGGACAGGTCTCGTCGGAGAGGCGCGTGCCTCCGTGACTCGATTGTGCTGGAGTTACTGATCTGAAGTCAGAGAGAGTAAATTGGCGGCTTGTTTAACCTCGGCTTCGAAGAGGAACCAAATAATGAAATCACAGCTATGTAAAGCGGTAGAGGCTCTCAGCGTGTCCATCATAGCAGACCTGACAGGCCAGCTGAGGAGGTGCAGAGATGCTGTGTGAAATATCATTTCAGCTGCGCCGTCAGCTATGCTGGAATACATCCTTACTCGCCGTCGCTTATTGTGAGGGATGTTCCCGCGTGACGTCAACCCCATGGAGGCCCCGTCAGCAGCAGACCTGACACTCTCATTCGCCATGTGGTATTCAGATTCCCAGAGCCCTGTTTTCAGGGAGCTCGTCAGTTAATCCGCTGAGATGGAACAGCTGTACCGGCCCCCTGAAGTTAAATCCCCCCGGCCTTCACTCATTCTGGTGCAACGTTTCTGAAACGTCGCGGAAACATCTTGTGGAGCAGTTTTGTCCGTTCATTAAAAGACGGCAACATCAAAGGACCCCTCTGTCCTCTAGCACCATGACCTAAGCGATCATGTGACTTGAAAGGGAGCAGTTCTTAAAGGTGTAGGCCTTTTTAGTCCAGAATCAGAGCTTCCTGCTGTTTCTCGTGTGGAATATCTGCCATGGCTTATGACTTCTGCATGATCCAGGCTGCATATCCATTTAAAAAAACAGTAGGCACCCCTGTTGCTTACTGCTGACCTTCAGCTCCTGGTTCACGATACGTTTTTAGTGGTGGGTTCTTCATCTTGCTGGAACCCGCGCTGTCATCGAGCAACAGAGAGAAAAAGCCAACCTGTAGTTTCAGTTGTTATATTATTTCTCTCTGCAGAATTAATATGATTTATGGATTAAATATGACATAGACCTTCAACAGCTGTCAAGGGTGGAAAAAGTGTAGGCACCTTCTCCGAAGTACAGCAGTCAGCAGAGAAAATCGTTAGTGTGCTGTTGAGAGACTGCTGGTAAGACTGACTCAGGACTGCGAACAGGGGCACCATACACCAGGCCGGGGCTTCATTTTGGTGTAGGAGTAGAGAGGAGTTTGACAGAAACGGTGTGGGGGGAACCGAAACAAAAGACAGCCACATGGGTGCAAGGGGATTACAGGGCATCAGGGTCTGGGGGTGGAGAGAATGGAACTCAAGTGGACATTACTATTGG
This sequence comes from Gymnarchus niloticus, assembly GCA_009936485.2. Lineage (NCBI taxonomy): Eukaryota > Metazoa > Chordata > Actinopteri > Osteoglossiformes > Gymnarchidae > Gymnarchus > Gymnarchus niloticus. The sequence continues at coordinate 8,316 of JAACJT020022670.1, read as the reverse complement.
TAATGAGGCACAGGTGTAGAGAATTAATGTGCCTCTTGGCTCACTGTGCCTCACCCTGGATGGTGCTGAGCCCACCCAGCAGAACATGATGTAGACCCCGCCCAGGGTGGTGCTGACCCCACCCAGCAGAACATGATGTAGACCCCGCCCAGGATGGTGTAGACCCCACCCAGCAGAACATGATGTAGACCCCGCCCAGGGTGGTGCTGAGCCCACCCAGCAGAACATGATGTAGACCCCGCTCAGGATGGTGTAGACCCCACTCAGCAGAACATGATGTAGACCCCAACCAGAATGGTGTAGACCCCACCCCTCTGAACAGATAGTAAAACCCAAAAACAACAGCAGCCATAATAACCCTGGGTCTCCTATCTCTTCCCTCTGGCAGAGTACGATGCATCGGGTGTGGAAACGGGGAAGAAGTTTACCAAGTGTGGCACCTGCAAGTACGGGGCCGAGTGTGATGAGGACTCCGAGGACATCTGGTGAGTGTCGCCCTCAGATGGTCACCTTTCGGTCACACACACATCTTTATAGCTGCCTCTCAGCTTGTGGAACGTTCTCAACCAGGCACTGCTGCTTTCAGAAGCTGGCCAAGGATCGTGTCTGTTAGGGTATCAAGGGTCATGTGCACCCCCATGGGCCACGAGGCTTGGGATGTATGCTGGTTCTCATCAACCTCCAGCAATCCCAGCTGAGAGACCTTCAAACAGAGGTCCTGTTATTCCAAGATTGGTTTATGTTCGTCTGTGATTGACTCATTTATTGCCTTTCCTAACCTGGCCCTATGGTTACTGAACACCATGGTTTGAATAGGATAGAATGTACAAGTTTTCATATAGAGCTGAAATAGGGTCAGTCTAGTAAAGGCCATGGTAAAATGGAAGGTCTGTTAATGCTGGGCTGTCTGCTCATGTCAATGTCTGCTTGGCTGGAGTTGCAGCTTTATATGGAAAATGTGTTTTTTTTTTTTTACGGAGCAGGAGTGGTCACCAGAAACAGAGACGTCTTTTGTAAAGTTTATTACTATAGATGACTTTACCCTTCATTGCAGGTCCTTTTCTGTTTCATTACTATTTTTAAGTCATTCTTTAACTCACAGAGAGCATAACACCTAAGATTAATGACAATAACCACTTTGGTGAAACAGACACAGAAAGCCGTTTTCTGGGTGCTCTTCACTGTCTCTGCCTGTGATCAGGGAACCTCTCTCTGGTGTCTTGGTTCGGGATGTTCTCTGCAGTGTGTGCCTCTGACTGAGGAACCTCTCTCTGGTGTCTTGGTTCGGGATGTTCTCTGCAGTGTGTGCCTCTGACTGAGGAACCTCTCTCTGGTGTCTTGGTTCGGGATGTTCTCTGCAGTGTGTGCCTCTGACTGAGGAACCTCTCTCTGGTGT
>JAACJT020022669.1:0-32823 GCA_009936485.2 Gymnarchus niloticus | reverse complement strand
TTAAAAAGGCGTCCCCCCCGGTGTTTGTAATTGATTATTTGTAGAAGGCCAGTTTTTTAAAGGGGCTTTTGGGTGGGGGGGGGGGTTGAAAAAAACCCCTTTCTTTTGCCCCCCCCCCCCCCCCCCCCATCTTCACCCAGATCAGCACCAGCGAAAGAGGACTGGCATGGAAGGGAGATGGGGGGGGCTCTCAGTCTGCGTGTGGCCGTCCCAGCGGCTCCCCACCCCCAGCAGTAGCTGGCCCGTTCCTGCAGGTGGGGGAGGGTATGGGGAGAGGCAGCATCAGAATGTGCCCTGCTGGCTCTTCGCTGTGCTTGGACAATGAAGATGAATGAAGAGCCGCTTCTTTGAACGGCCTTCCCTGATCACCAGAAACCTTGTCCAGAGCCGTGAGCCGCATGGACCAGATGAGGTTTTAATTATTCCCTCGTGAATTTGTCCTGTTTTGGGCCTCTGAAAACCGGGTTTGCTGTGGCAAACTGGCTGTACATGCTGTTCCCCATGGCCTTTCTATCCCGTTGTATATATTCTTAGGCATGACAGACAGATCCTACCTTCGCTTGAGATCTTGATCAGATCGATCTGTAGGATGAGTTTGTCACTCTGCTCTGATGTCCTCTGTTCTGGCGTGGTCCAGTGGCAGTGGAACCGCTATGTTTGGATAGCGACTGAGCGCATAGTTTGGTATGTTCAGTATGCCTTCTGTGGGTGTATCTAGCGGGACTCAGGAGGCTTCTTATTGGTGCCCTTGCTGGGGAGAGACAGGGCCACTGTTTGTTTGTTTATTTATTTGGCGAACCCCTGGAGTGGGGGCTTAGCTGTTTAAGGGAGGATATTGGGCAGGTATGTTTATTACCATAATGAGAGCTATAGACATTCAAATCAGCGACCTGTTTCTGGTACTGGTACCAGTGTTTCTGCTTTTGTGTAAAAGGCACAAGAATTTTCCTCTGGAATAAGAAAGTTCTTATCTTTCCTCACCTTGAGTGATTTGCAATCATGTATTTTTCTGAATAATTTTGTGGTAAACCCCCCCCCCCCGCACAAAATGGTTTCCTAAAAGTCAGCTTTATAAACAAACTTTCTTTACTTTTTTGGCTATATAGTGTAAGGTGGCTATCTTCAAATCCCGTTAGTGAAAAATCAAAATGCTTGCCCATTTCAGATTTGGGAGTTGAATTGTCTGGTGCCATGTAATTATGCCATGAGGTATGTAGTTGGGCTGTAGGGTATAATCATTAGAACCTTCTGTGCCTTTAGTTAGAGTGGGAATGAGCAGGATTGGGACCCTGTGTGCTCTGACCGGTCTCTTCCCAGGGAGTGTGATTACGTCTTCAGGGTTCTCTCTTTGGGCCATCGTGGTCTTGCTCAATAGACTTATGTTGGCGTTATCATTACGAAGTCTGCTAATGGATCGCTTAGCCACCATAAACCGTCACCCGCTATGGCGGAATCCTACAATAGCGTTGATTTGGGGTGTATTAGTTGACACGGGTTTGTCCCTGATCTGGTCTTACCTAGCTATGACTGTGACGGTCCTCTGGAGCTTTCTGTCAACTGAGGGCACGTCATTGTGATTTGAGGGTGGGGGTGGCGACAACATGAAGCTGAGGGGCTTGGGCCTCCTGCAGGCAGTCGCGAGTCAAGGGTCAAGATGAGTTGTCAATTAGCGAGCCCAGGGATGTATCAAGCCAGTCAAAAGGCAGCTTCAGGATGAGCTTGGCTAGGTACCGTCTCCTCTGTACGCTGCCTGCTCAGGCTACCACTTCTGCAGTCCTGTGAATGCCACACCACCCTCCTCTGATGGTCCTCTCTTGGCCTCGATTCTTAAAATATTGTTATTGGCCTCAGACGTGCTAGCTTAATATGTGGTGCAAAGACCAGTCAGTGGCTAGCAGCCTGAAGTTGCGTGTTTTTGTTGTGCAAACAGGAGGTTGGCGATGGCTGGAATGCACATGAGATCTCGCACGGCTGTCTTGCACAAACCTTTCATTTCCTCTGGTCTGTGATCTCGGTTTCCTGTTGTGCATTAGTGCACGCGTGTCGTCTTCCGCCAGCTCAGATGGTGTGCCCCGCGGTACGTGGTGACATGCCGCGCCAGGCTCCCTGGAATGGCCCGCGAGTCTCTTTCGGAAAGTTTCGAGTCAGACATTTGCGAAGGGCCCCTCCGATGCATGATGATTGCGTCGTTTTCGTGGGGATGCTGGTAATTTGCGCATCTTGAAATGTTACCTAACAGACAGAGACTATAGTACATGCGTGAATCTTTCCTAGAGATGCTGATCTGTTGATCCGACAGTCAATATTTGATTTCTTGTTTAGGGTGTTTGTAACCTGTATGATTTTGGTTTATGTCCCATGATGCCACAGGATACAGAGGTCCCTATATGAAGTGGAAGTGTTCCGAATAGATCTTGTTGCCCTTTTATCAGTGGTTAAGGGTACTGTCAGATATTGTGGCTCCCTTGTCATCCCAAACATATCCCACAGTGCCCCGGGAAGGGTTAGTCAAATGCTTAATGCACGATAAAGGTCCTGTAGAAGAATCCTAAGGGAAAACACAACCTGTTAGTTGTTGAGATTTAATGCTTCCCAGCACTCGTTCTGGGGTAAGCCAGATTCGACCAGTTTCAGGGGTGGGGAGTGGGACTGGCATGTTCCTCTGGGGGTTTTAATTGCTGTGTGCTGGCCCACCCTCTCAGGACGTTTCCAGTCCGTTTAGGAGACTATCATGTGAATTCCTTGTATAGAGTACAGGAGCCAAAGCCTGCCCCGTTTGTGGAGGAAGAGGAGGAGGACTGTTTTCTATGGCTGCTGGCATAGTGAGCTGGTGGTACGAAGGGTATCATAATCCCATTATTGTCTGGGGTGTCTTTCCAAAGAGAAGTCATTGCTCACGCAATGGCCGCTTTATACGGTATGTTTGCTTAGAGAACCGTCTCGTCCAGACACTGAGTCATGTGGCCGCAGCTGAAAACACACTGGCTACCAGCGTGGTCATGATCTGGTTACTGTTTGGCAAAGCGTTGGAATGGCTAAGACGGGAATGCAGGATTTGTCAGTGCCACACGTGATGGTTCCAGTGCGTTCAAAACAGCGGCCCTCATGCGATTCTTACACACTGCGGTGTCTGCAGTTTGCCGAGAATGGTGTGCTGAGCCAAAATACACCTTGTCAATGGTATTCCTGTGGCTGAAAATGCCTTGGCAAAGCAAGATGCCCGGGGAGAAGGTAACAGGAAGGCCACAAGTGTGAAAACAGTTACTCAGTGTGACAGGTTGTGTGCAAAATGGATTCTCTGAATGCACAGCTCGTCTGCCCTTGACGTGGTCCTGGAGGAAGTGAACCTTCTCTGTGTGAGCTTGATGAGTCTAATCAAGGGCAGTGAGAGTAGATGTCAGGTTCCTTAAAGTCATCAATGGTGCTGGATAAATGAACGGTCAAGAGGAAAGCATAGAATGTACAGTGATGTCTGAATTAGCTTAGCTGGATGTTTCGTACCCTCAAGACTCTCCATGCTCCACCATAATGACTGCCGTGAGTCAGGGAAGCCATCTTAAAGTGCCTGAGGTGATCTGACAGGTCTAAGAGGGATTTTGCTGGAGCCGGTTCCCCCCTCCCTCCATCACCCCGCAGCCAGTGAAGGGTCTAGTGAAGGTTCATGCTGATTGGCTGATGCATCCCTAGGCTCCAGCCTAGAGGGACTCTCTTAACGACCTCCTCCCTCTTTAACCCGGAAACCGCTGGCTGTCAACCAATCATTAGTCCCGGTCGGTGTCTCTACTGAATTTTAGACACTGAGAGCAGAGTCGTCACCGTTGAGTCAAAAAAAAGTTTATTAATAACCTGCGCTACCTTATTTTGGGAATCACTTGTGATTTTGTGAAACCGTGCCTCATGACAGCAAGAGTATTTCAGACATTGTGAAGGAGTGGTTGGGTGGTGGACGGATCCCGTGTGCTCTAAGCGGGTTATCTCGTGCCTGCCTGCCATCACGTATGCTGACTCTATGCTTATTTTTTTTTTTTTCCCTGCCCCGTTCAAACGTTTCTTGTGTCAGACCTGTCCAGGTAAACCGGGATAGTTTGCTTGATGGAGTGCAGTGGACAATCTGTCATGCTTCATTTAAAATCCAGAGAGAAAGGAGATCTGAGGGAGAGACCTCGTTAATGTCTAATTGCTCCATGCATCCAGAAGAACCTTGCGTTTCATAACTGCGTGTCCTGGGTTCAGCTCAGAGTATCGCTGCAGTCTCTCTAAAAGCCCCTTCAGAGCGCGTGTACTGCCCGGGTCGTAATCACTCTGCTTTTTTGAGCACCCCGAACTGGTTAGAACCAGCTCCGTACCGCTGCCTGCATGGAAAGAATGTTTATTGCTTTCTTGGTACTTTGTTAGGGCTCACATTGGCACCAAGTGTTTTCCCCACCCACCGCGGCCTTGGGCTGGTGACACGTTCTTTCATCCACGCCAAGATGGTAGCAGTTAATGTTTCCTGTGCCCCCTTGGGTAGATGTTCTCACGTGTTCCCTACACTGTCCTAGGTGGCTCTGTGCTCCTTTGTCACTGCTCTCCCTGCATGATTCTAATCACATTTTTTCTCATCCTTTCTACAGATTTGTTTACTTCGATCACCCTTGGATCCCACATCGTTGCCGAGGTGAAAAAGGGACCGTAATCTTGGAGCTGTGAAATTCCAGCATGATGTAATGTGAAGAGGAAGAGACGTTCCTCACGGGATGCGGCCAATGAGAACGCTATGCAATTACGTTGCACAGAAAGTCAGGTTCTTTTTCGGTTCTCTCTTTGGATGTCGGGCTTCCACGAATGCTCGTTTACCGCACGGCTGCCATGTCCGGCGTGCTTTTTCGGGGCTGTAGAAGGATGATATCGGCTCATTCAGTCATTTCTCTCCAGTCGATTAGGTTTCGTCGTCTTCACCAGTGGCCCTCAGATCTGATTGGTTCCTCTAGTTGGCACGCCCTGCCATTTCAAATGGACCTGTTCTCCTGTCAGGTGATTACGGTCTGGTCCTGGTGTTGCTGCTTCCAGAGGTTAAAAGTGTGTCACGGTTTCATGTATGGACCATTGCCTCCCACTACAATCAGTCCTGAATCCCAGTTATGAAGCATCCCCTATCCACCACCAAGTCTGAGATGCAGAACAGCAGGTCTTGTGGGAGCCTGGTTCCCCTTCTCTGTTGAGGGTGGAGAAGCTTCCGGATGCCTTTTCAGGGGAGCTCGTAGCCCCGAGATCGTCCTCAGTCTAAATCCAGACCGAACGGCACAGCTGCCTGAAAATGAGTTACCTACACAGCTTTCTTTTACCTGCGTGCCTTAATTCTTTAACTAGCAGTTGTGTTCAGTAAATGTATATTTTTTACTGTGACACTTTTGGATTACGTAATTCTGTACTATACCCCATTTTGAAACCTTGCTTTCTGTCATTCCGGCTTGTTCCAGTGGCCCAAGGAATGCGACATGCACTGTTAACCTGTTTCCAGTTTCAACAAAGGAAAAACGTTTAGGGACTCATTCACGGGACACATCTAACGGAAGACTTGACTTAGTCTGAAATGTATTGTGTATAACTGTACTAAAGTATAGTTGGGCAGGCGTGACAACTGTGTGCTGTGTTTTGATGGGATGAATACAGGTGCTCGTTCATAGGGTTCTTCACGAAGGTCTGGAGTGTTGTGGAAGGACTCTCTCCACAGGAAGCCTGAGTGCTGGTAGACCAGGACCCAAAACAGTTCTGAAAACAGAGTACAGAAGAGGAAATGTACAGGAAGGGCTTTGCTGCAACTGCAGTTAACTTAAGTTCATGGGAATCGAGGCATTCCCTTATCCCTGATGACGTTAACTAGCCGTTTAATTACCGAAAATAACACTAAAAAGTGGGAACGGCAACTAGTTAAAACACTGTTGTGGTTTTTCTCTGCAATTCCCATTTTTTTTGTCAGATCTGATTTCATAATGTCTTCTGGTTTCCGAGGACGATGCCAAAACAGGAGTCGAGTTGTTTCTCGTATTCGGGAAAACGGATGTTATATGTGAATTGCTTCCTGTAGTGTTCTGTCTGTGTGCAAAGCCCTGCATCTGTACACCTGATCATCAGTGCGTGTTAACAGCACACGGCTGTGGCATCTTTGCACTGACCAGCATGTGTATGTTATGCCTTGGAAGTACGGATGTTACTAACTATTCACAGGGCGTTGGTTAATTTTACAAGGCCCAGGCCAACTTAAGACGTTTAATTGCAACTAATGGCATATAACATTTGTAAAGGAGGAAAATTAAGGAAAACAGCAATGGTTGGGCTTTTTCTGTGATGTTTTGAACCAGAAAGTTTCTTTGCATTCTGGGAAATGTAGTCATCTGTAAATGGGAACTCATTTGGTTGGCAGGTATAATTCATTTTGCACGGTTTAGCCAAGCCTGTTCAAAGGAATTGGAGACAATGGCATGTTAAAACTTTGCTGGACAGTTCCCTGTATTCACAGTCCATAATAAACTGTGGTAAAGAGCGTTGGAAGAGGTGCTTCTGAGTATTAGATGTGAGGTTTGTTTGCTTGGTTTACAGTTATGCACTTGATTTGCATTTGCTCTATTTTCTGGTTCTACCTCATATTTCTCAGGCTCTCCTTGAGAATCTTTAAGCCATTGTGTTTATCGTTGAACTTCTCTATTGGCACGAGAAATCCTTTGTGTGTATATTTTTCAAAAACACGGCTAGTTAACTATCGCTAGGCTGACTTGACACGTAAAGGTGTCTGTTCGATTTGGTCAAACTTGATAGACTGGAGTTCCTTATGGGTTCCAGAAGTCTCCATGCTGCTGAAGCTGTATAGAGCTTTAATTTCTGCCGTGAAGCCGATTTGTTAATGTCTGACACTATTAACACAGCTGTGGTGGGTGAGTTGACAACAAACCAACACGGGCTGGAATGGGAGACCTGGGTCCAGTTCTGACTCATTCTGTCATAGGCCCACATGGTGTGTACAGCTGTACCTCCTAGGGCACCTTCCTCTATGGCTACGAGCACGCAGATTGTCACCCCTTCACCCCCTCAGGAGGTGATCCTTGCGGAAAAGCTGGGACGTTGTTTACAGTGTCGGAAAAATGTTTTGGAGGTCATCATTTGGTTTGGCTGTTAGTCTCTGGTGTAGGACAGCGTATAAATTATGCAAAGACCTGAACATGGACCGTTCTTTTTTTTTATTTGTGGATGTTTTTGTGGCTTTAACTTAAATATTTTTTTTTTTTTGCGCCAGCCACTAATAAACTGAGAACACACGGGAGCTGCTTTTCCCTGCACCTCTGCAAGTCACTGCCTGCAGTCCCAGTGATTTACTGCACGCGGTCACATTCAGTGAGTTATGGTGTTGCGTTTCCTACAGGAGCAACCTGTCTGTTTTGGAACCCTGTGGGTTTTTTTTTTTTTTTTTTAAAGGCCAACATTCGTGACTGAAAGTGAATATCTGAGTGCCGCTGTCTTCTCACTTTCAAACTAATTTGGTCCAGTTGAGTATGCCATTGATATAACTCAATATTGTTGATCTCCGAGCTTCTTCATCCATGGCCAGACTTATTTCCAAGACCCAGCATACGCTGGTGTCCAGGTTGGTGGCAGGTGGACCTTCCTGATGTCCCGAGGGTGGTCCGATGTCTTTTTGTTTTCTTTTTCTCTGTGTTATCTTTCTGGCTCTACTTGATGGTTTGTATGTTGAACTATGCAGCCATCTATCTGAATACACTGTGCTGAGAACCTCGGAGTGGAGGTACAGAGTGGACCCCCCCCGTTTGTTGTGTTAAACCAGTCTTGGTTGTAGTGTGAATGAGAGCCGATAGACTTTTAGTGAATGACCAGTTTACTTGTAAATATGTTGAGGATTTGTTTCTTGAAATAAATGAAGAAAAACCTAAAATGATTTTCCTTTTTTTTTTTTTAAGCATAACGGTTTGGATGACTGCACGGTTCTGTTCCTGTGTGTGCATGTATTTGATGTCCATACAAGATGCATGCTGTGGTATCGAAACAACCTGAGACCATACTGACTCTTCAGAGAGGGCGGAGCCTTGGAGGATGTCCTACATCAGTTCTTTATTACCTGTGTGTGCGTGCTGAGGGGAGATAGAGGTAAAGGTGTTAAAAAAAAAAAAAATCATCAGCACCTTCAGCCCTTTGCTGTCTTCCGGGCTCTTCTCGAGCTGGACGTCCTACAGTCACCTCTGAACCAGATGAGGGATTGGAGGGTTTATACAGCTAAGCCCCTCTATTTTGGGGAGAGGACGGAGCCCATCTCCCGGCGTGACCCCGCGCCACACTCTCTATGCTTGTTTAACTTGGTGTGTCAGGATTAGGTAGTGTTTCGAACCGGTGGCTGAGGACAAAGGGTTGCTGGGTCAGTTCCTCTTCTGTCTGCTCATCCCTGGATAGCAGACTTTGCTGAGCATGTCAGCATTCGAGGGGTTTAACATTGCCGGACTTGTCAGAGTGGATCAATAATTCATCAACTGCTTATAAACTGCATGTAGTCCACCGCCTTGCAGATTTGTTCTGGAAGTTTTTAATGATTAAATACACACATTTTTCTTAAGTCCAGCATTTACAATGGGTTGTCTTTTTAACCTGTTACCTGTACAAATTTCAGGTTACATCTAGACCCTTGAAGATGAATGCCTAACTTTGTTTTTGGTAAACAGAAGCAGAATATCCAATCGCAGGCAGGCCCTGGAGGCTATGTCCCGGTTGTGGGAGGAGTCCAGCCTGTGCTGTACTTCTGTGCTTCATCCCACTGGAATGCTGAGCTGGTGTATTGGGAGCAGCTGGTTAAAGTGGTATTGTGGGTCTGGCTTAATGAAACCTCAGGCTGCCTGTCCCTTGAGGTGGAGATTACCTGACGATTTAGGGCGAGTACAGACCTGTGTTAAGATGTTTGTATTAGACTGATAAACTCACCAGATGCTGAAAGCATCATATTATAGTATATTTATCAAGTTGCCACAGTTTTGCTGATTTGAGAGATTTTACTGGATCATGTCTGGTTTTTGTGGTGCCATAATGATGATTCTGTACTGGCTGTTCATAAGTAATGTAGACACCAGATACAGCCCAAGAGACACACACACAGGTGAGAGCCAAACTTGGGGTCAGAGTGCAGGATCAGCCATTTATCGGCCTCCCCGGAGCAGCTGGGGTTAAAGGCTTAGCTCAAGGGCCTAGCAGTGATAAGGGCCTTGCTTGAGGAGCTATGAGCCTCTGACCTTCTGGATACAGGTATGGGCACTTAACCTTCAGAGCTATGTACTGTCCCTGCCAGTAGGATATGCCAACTCCATGCATGTTCCTTCAGAGATGTGGGATGGAATCGAACCCACAGCCATAGAGGTGCTGCCCTTTTTACTGGAGTGATCGTTGTTTATGCTCAAGGACACTAAAGCGGAGCCACATCTCAGACCAACCCAACAAAGCCTTCAGGTTATAAGTCAATGTTTGTGTCCAGCACTGAAATTGTGGATTATGAGGGTCAGTTGCATTGGTTCCTTTCTTTCAGTTACCAAGACTAAACACCGAATCTACACTTCTCTTCACGTCATGCGTCAGCTTTTCCTGCCTAAAGGCAGAATACAAGCCTGGGAGTTAATGATCCTGACAGTTAGTGATTACGATGTCAGTGTAAGTACAGCCGCAGGGTGGCTGTTGTTATGAAGTTTAAATATTTGAAGAACCTTTCTGTACACTTCGATGACGGTTTGGTGGTGGTCATCACACAGGTGTCAAGACGTCGAATTTAAGGTTTATTTCAGAGCCAGTCAAGATCCATTAAGTCAGTTTTCAGACTACATGTCAGATACACTGAAATTAGGGTGGAGATCCCTCCACCAGACCCCACCCCACCCTACAGGGCTCTGCTGTTGCTCCAATGACCACAAAAACACCCTGCATCACGAAACCCCTCCACCAGACGTTCTGGTGTTTAGCAGACCATTGGTGATGGACAGGCAGCCTCTCCCCCTCCAAAAACCAACCACAAGTGTGCAAGATAAAAACGACCCATTGAGCCCATTAAAGTAAGTAGCACACGTGGTCCAGGGGTGGCTGCTGATGCTCTCTGTATAAATAACATAAATAGCAGTACAATTAAAGGCATTCACATGGAAGGCCAAAGCCTGGGTATCGTTTCACTTTGGCTTCGTTTCACTTTCTCTCCAATGGGAATGTCAGAGTTTCTTCTAAGATGCAGTGGCTAACCCAAAAGCCTCCCTTCTGTCCTGTAGGCCAGTGATTAAATGGGCCATCAACACATGTTGTTACATGAACCTCGATGTCTCCTGGGGGTTCTGGTATGAAAGAGACAGCCGATCATCCTTCAGTGACCTCGCCACATTCGTCTCTCCACTAGAGTACTTTCTTTCATTTCCCTCGTTATGCCATCATCTGAAAAGTGGCTGAAAAGCATCGTTTTGACAGAAATTAATAGCGGGCGCATTGTGGACGCTCGGAAAGACCCCCTCTGCGGGCGTCTGTCTTCTCTGCGGGATGTCTTCTTCTGCTCCTTGCTTATTCGTCAAGAGCTGGGGCCTAGTCTCCAATTACTGTGCACTTAAAGACCTCTGACTCCACCTTCATTAATATTCATGAGGAACATTAGTATCGCTGACTAGTACAGAGGGTCCCAGTGCACATTAGCAGACTGCTAACTGTGTTTGGCACGAGAACATATGGAAGCCATGTGACACACATTTTGTGTGGGGGAACACAGAACGGATGTGCAAGGGAAGTAGGGGAACAGGGTTCAAAGGGAACGAGAGGAAAATCTGAACCTGAAAGCTCCACCCAACCATTGTAGCTGATTGATGGCTGCTTTTGATCCCTCACAGGTGACCTGAGATTTCCTGCTGACGACACAGAGCAAAAATTTAAACCCGAATAAAACGTTCAGTTATTTATGAATTTCTCATGTGTGGACTCAGATTTCCACAAAAAGCAGACTTCGTCCTTCTTATAATAAAACTTGCCTGTGAATGCGCACATTAAATGCAAAAATTTTTAAGAATTATCAAATCAATGTGTTAGAAATATGTATACGGTATTTTGTTTGGTGACACGTTTTGGTTTTGTGGTATATTTGTGTTTTTCTAGCGTGCAGAATGCGAGCTGGCAGCAGCCAGTTACCTCCTGCCATATGACATCGGCTGAGGTGGGATATCTACAATGGGGGTTTCTGGGTAGCACCCCTGAGCAGCTTGGTAACTGGGAACAAGGTCGCAGTACGACGACACGAGGACGTCTCACACCTCACATCACAGGTTTAAAAGGCCTCATATTCAGACACAAGTGGCCTGACCTGATCTGGTTGCGGTCAGGTAATGTCGTGCTTTGGTAACAGCGAGGGCAGGGCAGGCCTCGAGCTTCTGTTGCTATGTGCACGATGAAAGGCCTCACCTTCCTTCACTCATGGAAACTGGTTCCACTGCTGGCAGAGGGCTAAATGCCAAGCGATGTGTTTTTCGTTAGGCAAACAGAAAAGCGTGAGCAGAGCACGTCGTACGTCCTCAGGCTGAACGTTTTAGGGATGTCACCTGTGTGTGTGTGTGTGCGTGCGTGCGTGTGTGTGTGTGTGTGTGTGTGTGTGTGTGTGTATATGACACCCCTGTGTTGTGGCTCCTAATATGCCCTGAGTGGCTTGCATTAAGACTAGCCCAGGCGGGTATACCCTGGCCCCCCGGCCACACCTGCCTGGAGGGAAGGTGCTTTATGGCACAGCAGGCAGAATGCCCCCAACTGAGATGAGGTGGATCTTTGCTCACGGCGTGGTGTGATTTATCATAAACAGCCCATTTCTGCCCTGGTAATCCAGAATCCGAGTCTCCTGTCCCAGTGGGACCCACACTGCCGAGTCTGGGGTCACCAATCCTCCACACTGTTGGCAGCTTTCCAGCAGATAGTAAGCAAGACACAGTTCACTTGAGGAAGCAAAAAAGAGGATGCGTGGTGAGGATGGAAGGCAAAAATCGGGAAGCGATCTCCCAGGCCGATGCTCCCTAACAGGAAGCTGTGGTTACTCCGTCGTGGTCTGCAGAGAGTAAGGCCTCCCTCCGACTGCCCAGTGAGGTGACACTTTGACAGGTTACCTGATCTCATTCAGCCAATGGCTGTCCTCTACATTCCAAAATAATAATAAACCCTTCTCACGTGGATTACAGCTAAGACTTTGGTCGCTTCTATGTCAAACGATGGTACGTTCTCAGGAAAATGGGTGTGCCAGAGCATCTTATTGTCCTTAGGAAGAATCTCTACGTTGGACAAGAAGCCACAGTCAGGAGAGAACACGAAAAAACTGAGAGTGTACAGATTGGGATGGAGATAGACAAGGATGCACAGTCAACACACCTGTTCAGAAGGAGAGGAACTGAACTGAACTGGTAGATGACAAATGTGGATGGTAAAGAGGATATAATAACAGGTAGCTAGCAAACACAGCAAAACATGAAACAGTCTTCAAAAATAAGTTAATAGACATTTTTTTTTCTAAATTTAGTTGTAGGGGGAGCTGATCCCAGGGCATCATCATCTATCCATCTATGGATCGTCTAACTGCTTATCCTGGTCAGGGTTGCCGGGAGCCTATCCCAGGCAGCATAGGGCAGAAGAGGGAAAATTCAGACACTAACCCAGCAACATGGGGAGAACACAAGGAGAACATGCAACACGGGAGAACACGCAACACGGGAGAACATGCAACACGGGAGAACACGCAAGCCTCAGACCCAGAGCCACCTATACAACTTCACCCAATGCAGTTAAATGACCTGGTTCTTGACCAGCACAATGCAGGGTGTCCTGGAAACATATCTGCAGGACATATGGCTGTTTCTGTGCTTTGTTCGAGGAATCTCTTAACTTCCAGTTACATGCATCTGGCTGTCCCTACCGAGCCTGTTTGTGTCATGTTTTGATCATAATTGAAATGGAAGGTGTGATCTTATGTTTTAATTTTTCCTTCAGGGTTGATGAAAGCTGAGTGATAGAATGTGACAGGTCATAGCGTTGCCACAGGAGCTTCCCTACTCTTCTGACGTGCCTCCTTCGGCAAAAGGTAATCCGGGCTCACATTTGCACACTTAGTGCCAAGCAGCACTGGGTGTAAGTGAAAACTTGTTCAAATGATGAGATAAAATGGAATTGCGATTGTACTTCATCTGTTTTATTAACCTGTCATGGCTGATATTTTGTTTTCGGCCACAATTTGTACTCCAGGTCAAAACAGACATTCGTTTTTCACAAAATCTATCAGCAAACCAAGCTAAAGTTGTACTACAGGGTTTAACACCACGTATCAATACTGGTCCTCTGTGTCTGCACTGCTCGTAGGGGAAGATGTTATGAGCCTGCCAATAGCGCACAATAGCACCCTCTAGTGACAGTAGTGGAAAACACAACATCTGCAAGCCTTCAATTAGCCGTTGTCTTTTTCTCTCCTTGAGCCACTCGGAACAAGGTAAAATACCACACGTGACCGGCCTCTGACCCAATGCTGTGAGAGAACCCACACTATCCGGCGTGAGCCCCGTGTCCTTTGTTCTGGCTTTCGGACTATTGTCAACTTTAACGCTTCAGGACATGTCTTAACCCACCTTGTGTGAATTGCCAGCAAGGAGGATGTGCCTATTCCTGTCATGTCTTTTTGTCTGGTTTACTAGAGCCCCTACCCACACGGAAATAATGGGTTACAGACACGTAATGTGTGTATTCCCAGCAGCCCAAATCCCCTCAGCGCCTAATCTCTTTAAGCCTCATTACGGCCGAGTGCGTGCTCTCCAGCTCATAGGTCATGGAACCTCCCAGCGGGGGAGTTGTCACGGCAACGGACAGCCAGACGGTCTTCCCAGGAGTCTTGGAGGCACCTGCCTCAGTTGGTGAAGCCTTTCCTGTGTAGCTTCAGGCATGGAGGACTTACTGAGGATCTGCAGAATCTCAGTGTTCATTGTTACTCGATAATACTACTTTACAGTATACACACTCCTTTATAAAAAACAACATTGACAACCATAAATTGATTCATATGCTAAACGGGGGGATGTGGGGTGGTGGTGGTAATGATGATGATTATAAGTATACAAGTGTTAATTGGCATGCTCAGCAAAGATTTTCTTGCACAGGGAGGGGCTGCATTGTTCTTGGTGTGATCATGGGGGGGGTGTGACGCAATGGCTTTTCACACAAAACCACGGCCACGTCGCTCCCCTGTCACCCTTCCTTCTGTCGTTATGCCGTGTTTAAACCCTTCTCCTGAAACGACCCTTCATCTTCCCTTCCAGCATGGTAACCGTGGTGCCGTCAGCTGTTTCATCGAGGTTGCTGGGTGTCACAGGGCCAAGCTGACAATCCCTTACGTGCTATAAATGATACGCATGGACGTATAGGGAAGATGTTGTTTTGCGTTAGGATGAGATACGCCCCCTAACCCTATCTGTGACTGGATGATATTCCAAAGCAGGCCATAATCAAAATAATACGTAATAATAATAATAATAATAATATTGGATTATTATGGTTATTATTATAATCCCTTACCAGGAGAAGTGGCTGGAAGATGATGGTAAAGATTTCAATTACTGCTAAGCCTCAGAAGAAAACCTGTTGTCCTATTGCTATATATGATAACTAGATCAAAAAAATAACAGTACAGGCTTTAGTGAAGACCACATTACATTTAAAAACATTGAATTGTCCTAAAAGGTTAGGTCTACTGTCTGTCTACGTTGAGTCTTGTGAGAGACTACATGTGTCTCCCGCTGTATGTTTTGGTCTTTATTGATCAGGAGACTGTGTCCTTTGAAAGGCAGTAACATCTGTTGATTACCTTCCATGGTTTCAGCTGATTGAACCAGTTTTTCAGCACTACGGTGGGATGTGTGGCAGTTGTCGTGGTAACATCTGTCTTGCTCATGAGGCCCTAAGCCCCCGCATTCTGATGATGAGCTCACCCACGATCATCAGCCAATGGGGAGAAAATATTCATTATGGGATGCAGAGAGAGAACATGAGTAACTCCAATAAAATGATCCAGCTGAGTAAACGGAAACATTTGTAGACAAAATTTAGACAATTTTGAAAGGAACACGAACTGTACGATTGAATGCGCCCCCCCAAATTTCCTGGGATTTTGTTACCATCTCACCGAGAAGGAGACCCTGCAGTCTTAAGGCTGAGGCGCCTGGCATTCATTTTCAAATCCTCTCGGTTCCTCTGTGTGAGGAGCGGAAGGTTCTACGACATGACACCTGCCTCAGCCCGTGTTCCCTGTATGAAAGCTGCTTGTGCCATTGTCTCATCATATCTTAGGATTAAGATTGTCCCCAGGGTCATCGTGAAGTTGTTTCGATCTGTGCATCTGAGACCAGTGCGATGCAGAAGAGTTAAGAGCCTCTAGATTGTACTTCAAGTTTATGTTATGGGCAGAATCTGAACATCGTGAGAAAAAACTTGTGAACCCATCAGAATTATCTGCATGAACAGTTCCTAAAATGCAAACTGATATTCATCTAAAGTCTTATATATTAAATAACGCCCATGCCTTTCAGGGCAGCCTCATGTCTTGTGGGTAGCACTGTTGCATTGCTTTTCCAGGGCTGGGGGATTGAATCCCACTTCTGTGAAACAAAGAATTGTCCACATGGTGTGTCTGTCTGCCGTTTTGTTCTGGTGTACCCCAGCACTGATCTCTGTGCTGCCTGGGTTTAGTTCTAGACCCCCCTCAACATTGACAAGGATAAAATAGACAAAGATTTACTCCCACATACATTTTTTGAACAAGCAGTTTAAACTATCAAGGTCACTTGATAGTTTGATTTGATTGACCTGAGCTACTCGACTTGACTCACTTAAGGAAAAAGTGTTCTTCTGTTTGAGCCTTCCTGTTATTGATTCATCCCTGGGTTTTGGATTATTATCATGTAGCATGACCAAACTTCTGTTCTCAAGACACCCCGACATTCCACTGTAGAATATCCTGAAACAAGATGGAATTCATCGGTCCCTCAATGACTAAAAGACATCCCTGCCCTGAGACAGCAAAGCTGACCCATGCTATCACAGTCCCTCTACCATGCTCCACAGCTGGGATGACAGTTTGGTGTTGGCATGCACTGTTTTGTTATCTCCAAACAAAACGCTGTGTAGATTTACCAGAAGGTTCACTTTTTGTCCAATCTGCTCAAAGACCACCGTTTCTAAGCTGAGTTGGAACATCTGACTGATTGATCAATCAATGTACTTATCAGATGTGATGTCGGCCAATCATTACTGGCCCTAGTCTTCTTGGGGCCCTAAGCAAACATCTGTTTGGGGGACCCATGTTTGAGGCCCCCTTGAATATTTTGCAGTGCATGTATAAATCATGTACAGTAACTAGCGTAACTCAGGGCTCCCTAACTTTTGGTGAAATAATACAGAATAACATTTGTAATGAGGTAATTCTCCATTCAAAAATGGTGCTCCTCATAACTCCTCACAAGGTGCGGGGGCCTACACAGCCTTCAAAATTTCCATGCAAGAAAAGCCTACAATACAGCCATTCAGCAGCTGCAGCTGAGCTCCCAGTCATGATTAAACAGGAGCTGTGATACGGAGGAGGATAACTGGGATAAGATGAGAGAGGAAACATAAACCAGATAGCCACAGGCTCTTTTGTCTTATGAAATGTAAACCAGCTTTTATTGCAAACATGCCGATGTAAATGAACACCATATTACTGTTGGGATTTTAGCTGAAAACGGTCCTCTTTGATTTACGTTCTGCTGAACAGCTTTCGGAAATAGCTGTGCCGCACCATTGGCCCTGTGATGTCTCCTGCTTCTTAACCATTATGCCACCTGGCGGCCCAAGAAAACGCTGCAGTGTAACAGAAGATTTACAGAGCCCAGTGCAGTAACCTAAAGAAGGACCCATCCATTGATGAAACCTTCCTATTCTTCCTTCCAGTCAGCTTCTTCCTAACGTAATCTGCTGAAGCTTCAGGTTTGCATCAGTGTGCTTGCATTCTTCTTGCTCTGCATTGGCAGCAACTCTTCATTACCGTCGGCTCGCACACCAAGGAGAGGGAGTGTCCAACTGGTGATTGACAGATGATGGGCTGGGTATCGGTCACACACAAAACTGGTGAGTTCTTTTTCTTTTTTTGGGCGTAGAATGGTAAATGAGGGCTATAACAAATACATCCGGTGAAAAAAAGGAAATCGATTCATCTATAAGAGTTGGATGGCCAGAAATGATAAACCGATCTGTATCGGTGTTTAATTTTGAATTCTATTATAAATGTAATAAGAGATAATCCTGAATACAAACTATTGATATGCCCATATATAATGAAATTGCTTTTTTTGTTTTCTCTGTAAAAGTACGACTTTATGTTGCGAGTTCCCTATGGGTTGCTGTAGGGTTAGGGCGTGCAGCGTGAGAATGTCTGTTGCCTGAATTAATTAGAAATAGTTAAGTTAGTTAGTTATGGTTGCACCAGCTTCGAAGTCAGCTGTGTTTCTTTAGCCCCCGGAATTGCGCTTTTTGTGATTAAGTTAGACGACACCGAAGAGCTCGGCTGCAATAACTTCGTACTGCTGATTAGCATATTTATCCGAATAACCGCCATCTCCGACATTGCCCCCTAGTGGAAACGAGCAGGATGACTTCTCCATATCACTGAGAGTTGAGTGCGGTTTCATGGCTTGATGGTATTGCGATGTTATTTAGCTCTGATTTCTGAAAGTGAAAACAGGACATACACTTCATAAACATTTTGATATATGTCTACTTTGTTCTCATTCTGGTTCCAGTTGAATATATCTGGCTGGAATGAAGGACACCAACAATATAAACAATACATAAAGCAATAAAATAATGAAACTGTACACCAGCTCATGGGTAAGCTTTATATTTCTGCTGTTTTAACTGAAGTGTCTTCCTGTTATATCAGACCACTTACACTTGTAGGGGTGGACTTTGACGATACTAAGCTCCAGACATGTACGGTTTGGGGGTTTCAGTCTTTCACTAAAATCAAATCTAAATTCCGGAAAAGGTAACTGCATCATTGCGTAATTTCAAGAAAACAGGGTCAGCATTTGTGGGTGTCGAAACTTCTTTGTTATATCTGCATATATAAAATTGCAGAGGTACCCAAAATGAAGATGCTTTATGTCGGCATTTTATGTTTCCTTACATGTTTACATGATGCGGGACACTTGGCAAGGTTTCAAAAACATCCAGTTTGCCTGCACCAGATACATGTATGATACACGTCGCGTTTTTCCAGAATCTTAAAGGATATTTTTAACATGTTGGAGATGAAAAATCAGTGCCTGGTCATTTTGGAGGTTAAGTTTCTCTTCCACACTGCATTGCAGAGCATGCTGGGTGAACCACAGGTAAGAATTATAAGCATATATTATTATAATATACAGTATTTAACTATTACATAACGTGCACAGAATTTATCTAAATGAAAATCCAAAACATTTTGATAAGTAATCTGATCACCACATAGAGTACTTCAAGTTTCTAAATTACTGCAGAAATATTTTCACAACGTGTGCATCAACATCAAAATCAGATTGCAGAAAAAAAAAAAAATATATATATATATAAACAATTCTGTTCCAGTGATGCATACTGCTTCTGTGTACAAACCAAAAAAATGTCATCCCGTATAAACATCTGTAAATGGTCGGTCAGTTCCACTCGTTCTTTGCATATGTCAACAGTAGATGTACAGTAAATAGACAGTGAAACCGTTATCTAGATTCATAAATATGCTCATTCAGAGTTCTGCTCCATTTTCTGACTTTTTAAGTGAATATGAAAAATGGGGTTTGTCTGCCTTGCCATCAAGAGCCATGATTTGATTTATCACCTGCCAGTTTTCACAAAGCCGTGGAACGCCAACTGTTCACAAGTGTATTCTCCTTTTTAAGATGCCGCTGTGTTCTGAAATCACATTTGCATCATAGCGTTGTTTGTTTACCTCATTATCCTGGCAGCTGTGAATATTACTAAATGCTTGTGAAAATTGTACGTAAATTTAAAATTGTTGGGTATCACAAACAATTGATCTGACATGAAACATTTTTGAAAATGTGGTTGGAATGTCATCAGAAGATTATTTAAAACATACATTCCTTTTCACTACTGATTTGTTCGTTTCCATCGGCACACGAGGATAGACTGTACATATCCGGTACACTGCTGTACCTGCAAAATGGGGTGCTTGTGCTGTGGGCAGGAGGGCCTTATTAAATCAGCTAAGCCACTGTAACATGGGACAGATCAGGTGGTGCAAGCAAAACATCATTGTAATTGTGCCTTTTGGTTACCCACAATCCTTAGGGTGTTCCTGATGGGGTGAGGAAGCAACAACGAGTCAGCTAAACACACCATGGCCTGCCCTGACCTGCCAGGTTCTTGGGAGACCCCTGGGCATTCTGAGAGAAGGGAGCAGGGAAATGGGAGGGTACAGGGCTTGGCTGACACGTCAGATTATGAGAAAGCTGAGGAGTGAGAAATATACTGCCCACGTTGCCGGCCCTTTACCATCCGCCTTGTGTCGGTTCAGTTCAGTTGACCTAATTTTCACCGAACATTTCCGTGAGACAGGAATCTGCATGCCAGCATCTCGAAATCACATGTTCATCAGCCTCCTGGGGTTACTACTGTGAAGTAGAGCTTATCACTGTTGTTTATTGGCTCTTGGTGTCGTTGACTCATGATGGGAACCTGCCTCTTTTCTCGTGCGCGACCAACAAAATCGATCTCTTTCAATGAGTCACACTAGCAGTATCCATCAATCTTCCAGTCACTTATCGAGTCTGTGGTTTCTGGGTAGAAATGAGCTGCAAACTTCACACATGTAGGGTAACAGTGACAAGGCGGTACTACTTTGAGAGCCACTGCATGACCATGCCATGCCTGAAATGAACTGATACTTAATTAGTCATTTGGAGAAGTACATCAGAAGAACCCATCTAGCTTTCCAGGGAGACACACCCTCAGGTGAGAGTGAAGCTTGGGGGTCGGAGCGCGGGGTTAGCCATTTTGGGATTAAGGGCCTTGCTCCAAGGTCCAGCTGTGACGTGGGTACTTTTGCCAGCGATGGGATTCAAAACAGCGTCCTTCCAGTCACAGGCTAAGAGACCGAACCAGCAGAGACCCTCAATTAAGGCACAACCTCTGAATTAAACGTATAGCTTTATGCATTGGCTAAGTGCACAAACTGCCATTGTGAGGGTGAGTGTAACATCAGATGACACTGCTGTTCTGCTACTCTCTCTCTATCCATTCACTTCTTTTTTCTTTCCTCACTGTCTAACAAGAGTCTCCCTCTATTATTAATCTGGTCAAAGCTTTTTTTCCCTTTTACTGTCATATTCAGCTACATCTGGGAAAGACATATAGTTCTAAAACCAGTCTTTCATGTTGGCTTGCAAGCATCTTTGAAGAGTGGAAAATGAATAGTTGAATGTGAAGTGGTATCTCATCCAGGATGTACCTCAGCCCTGTGCTCTGTGATTGGAATGGATTGACAGATGGACAGACCATTCAATGTGACTCAAACAGGAAGTCTGAGGATATTCAAATGCCATTCGGTTAGGGTCAAAATAAAGAACGCAACAGCACACTTGCGGTGACATAAAGGAAATGTGTTTAGATAATGATTTTAGTGTCATGCAAAAACCTGACCCTCACCAGTGAGCAGGAGATGTCCTGCTGTTTATTATTTCCCCCACTCACTAGGATGAGGTACTTGGTGACTTTCATTTTCTTATTCAAGGTTCTCAATGTCAGCTGTAAATGAACATATCATAAAGCAGAAATTCCTCTGTGTTATTGTGGCTAACAAATCCCGGGTCCTAAGGTAGCAGGTTCTCTAGCAATTAACATATACAAATATCATTAGAATGTTCTTCTGACATTTTATTTTTACTGCAACAAGCTGCAGAGACCAAGAATGTGACTGACTGATCGTGGATAGTGGACAGTGGCATCACACTTCCTCTTACATGATCAGATTAGGGAGCTATTCTGTACACTAGGAAACTAGTATACATTGTGGGTCTTTGCCCTTAATCAAAATAAGATTGCTCTTCCAAAGAGTAAAAATGTATTGGTTACAGTTAAAAACTGCTTCATAACAGGCTAAAACTTCAAACACTGAGAAGGCCCCCAAGTGCTTAAATCATGATACTGCTCCATTGACCCATCCATCCATCTTCTAACCACATACCCCGACTGGGGTCACCTAGAGCCCATCCTTGGAAACAATGGACTCAAGGCAGGGGTACACCCTGCATGGGATACTGCGGGCCGGTTTATTGACGTCAGTTAGCTTAACTGCAGGTTTTCAGACTGCACATGGAAACACAGAAGACGCAGGGAGAACATACAAACTCTACACACACACACACACACACACACACACACACACACACACAACAGAGGTGGGATTCTAAACCCCATCGACGGAGATGTCAGATATTGGTGCTACCCACTGAGCCACAAATTTTTTTTAAATGATTTTCCTTGAAACCTCGCCATCAGACCATTACTGGCTTCATGCTCATTTATAAACACCGTGTTCTCTGAAGTTCACAGGCTGTCCTTAGGATCCTACTGAGCATGTGCATACTCAGCAGCAGGAAGCTGACGTCATAATGCTGGTAATGAGCTTCAGATACTGACAGTGCTTCTCTCTGTTTCGAGTGGGCGGAGCTTCAGCGCTACAGGGGCGGCATTAGCAGTTATTAATGCGGACCATTAGACCTTTCGGTGGAGCCGGTAACAGTTCACACCGGACCCTTATGCTGGAGGTTGGAAGATGGGTGGATGGATATTCACAATTCATTTAAATGGTGTCCCTTGGTCAGGTGTACAGTCTGGGCACCACTCGGGTGATCGGTGCATTGTTTTACTGAGCTACTGTGCCTGTTATTGTCATCCACTTGAAAGTAACTTAAGTTACACAGACACATGACTTTCTGTATCTGTGCCCTTCTTGTCTGACACATTATGTACACACATTGGCGTTCCTTCAGGAGGGCATGGGAGAGGAAGCTGGGCTCTAAAGGTTTGAGCTGTAAATCCGTTTTACTGTGTTTGAAAGCCTCGGCCAGACAGAAGCTATCTACCTCTTTCAAGCAAATTTGCATATAAACGAGCTCCATCCTTTTTAATTATGCGTGGTGGAGTGCATACAGTAAATGGCTCTGGTTGTTTAATTGCCTCGCTGGATTCAATTAGCTTCTTTACTTTAATGATACCTGGTAGCTTTGAAAACAGGGACACTGCCATCATGTGTCAACATGAATCATTGTCCACGGACGTTTGGACAGGTGGCTTTGCCGAGGACAGTCTGAGGCAACTGCAGTTCCAAGTTTGTTCTTTTCTGGTAGATCAGCCACGGTCATTTAATCAGGATTTGGATGCTAACAGCCGGGGAGCTGAGCGGTGGGAAGGAGGCTGATGTGTGGATGTCTTGAGGCGCCGAATGCTTACAGAGCAGTCATTTTTGGAGCAGTGTGGAGCAAATGAGAAGAGCCCTCCCAGGCCCCACAAACGTAAGTCGTGTGGTGCTTGGGTCTGTTTCGGTTTAATATCCTTCTGGTTCCATGGCCAGGTGGTGATAAAGGAAGGGTGCTTGTGCCGTAATCTCATTTACAGAACATTAAAGTATTCTGGTGTGAAGGACAGAAGGTTGTGCTTTGCTTCAGGAAGTATGACATCACTTGGGCACCATCCATAGTCTGAATGGACATTTCATTTGGACTTTGGGAGAAAGGCAAATGAAGTGCTACAGCAGTCTGAGAGCATTGGACTGTTCCATGGGAGTTTAGTTATTGTATCTGAAACAAATGTGCCAGTTTACTGATAAAGGATCCATCCATCCATCCATCCATCCATCCATCCATCCGTCATCTTCTAATTGCTTTTCTAAATCAGGGTTGTGGTGAGCCCTGGAGCCTACATCAGGCAGCGAAGGGCAAGAGGATAGCATGTTGTTCACTGATAAAATCCTGGTTAAGATCCTCAAATCCCCAAATGCTACTGTCTAAATCTGTAGACAAACTACTGTCTGCAATTCAAGCATTCAAAAATGTTTTGAAATCATTCCATAATTTCCAGCCATTCTTAATGGCTAATGCTGGTATAAAGCAATGATGTTAATCCTGCAGACTGGGGGCACATGGGATGTCACTGGCTGCTGCCCCCTTAAAATGAAGTTTGTTCGTCTGTATCCTCTGCACATACGTGCTTGGCATCGGATCGATCAGGAGTGCAGGCACACCGCGGGAAATTGCTGAGCTGCCAAGAGGCTGTTCTGGGAGATTTCCAGCAGGTTCTTTCTGGAAGTGAGTAGATTTTCGATTTTATGAGAACACCAGCGTGCCATTTGCAGTGAGGGTTGATGAGTCACCATCGCCTTGGTGCTTCTCACCAACTCAGTCCTCTGGTATTTCCAAAATAGTTTGGCTACTGGTGAGAACCCATGGCTCCAGGCTGCTGTTTCTTATTCCAGATCTGCCCTGGTCAGACCAAAAGCCGCCTCCCTGCTTCTGCAGTGGGACAGAACAATGCCTGTTCATCTGTATCTGAACGTACCAATGAAAGAACTCTCATTTTTTGACGTTACATCTTTTGAATATATTGCTCTGAAGGTTGTTTCCTCCCCTCTTGTGCTGCTGTTGTTAGTTTATCACCCTCTCGAAGCTGCTGCAAACTTCTTGTCTGAATTTAATGACCTTCTCACAATGATCTCATCTCTCTGCCCTGCTGTAATTGTGCTTGGTGTCTTTAACATCCATATTGACATTAACTGCTCCTACACATCTGAGTTCATCTCAATATTAGACTGTTTTAACCTGACACAGCATGTTGATTTTACAGCTTACACTCACGGTCGTGTTCTTGATTTGCTGTGTTCTAATGGTTTGAATGATATCTCCATCTTAGGTTCAAACTCTGGTATCTCTGATCATAAGCTTATCAAATGCAGTGTTCACATGACTACTCCTCCTGTGGAGAAAAAATATTTCTCTTATCGTGGTAATAGATCTGTCAATTTCATGTCTGTTTGCTGCTTCTCTTCAGTCTTCATCTCTCTCTGACCTACATAAACTTTCCTCTCATGACAGTATGGTTTCCCTCTATAATAACTCTATCTCTAGACTGCTAAATGATCTTGCACCCTTAAATAGTGCTAAGTCTAGGCCAAGAACTCTCTTTAGGACTGTTAATAAACTCCTCCACCCTCCTGTACTAGCATGCCCAAACACAGCTGAACAGTGTCAGGCTTTTTTTACATTTCTTTGGAAACAGAATTGACCAAATCTATCACTGTTTATCCCTATACTCCTCAATCATTCTCTCATATTAATCTGCCACCTCCATCTACAAGACTCACTTGTTTTACCCCTGTTCACCTCTGGCTGTCTCGGACCTCATTATTAAGTTCAATCCTTCCTCCTGTCAGCTTGACCCTGCCCCCACTCCGCTGCTTAAGGCATGTTCATCTATAATCAATATTCCAGTTGCCTTAGTGAGAAATACATGTCTCTCTTCAGGCTCTGTCCCTACCGCCCTCGAAACTGCTTCTGTTACCCCTATCCTTAAGAAACCTGACTTGGATCCATCTTCTCTCTCCAGCTACAGACCTATTTCAAATCTTCCTTTTCAAACTAAAGTGTTGGAGCAGGTGGTTGCCTCACAACCTCATACCTTTCTGAAAAACAACACACTGTACGAGCCTTTTCAATCTGGTTTCCATACACAGCACAGCACTGAAACAGCTCTTCTGTGTGTTGTTAATGATCTCCTCCGTTCTGCTGACTGTGAGTCACTCAATATTTTCATCCTTCTTGACTTAAGTGTAGCATTTGACCCTGTTAGCCATGATGTGCTCCTTTCACGTCTCTCCACTATTGGTATCTCTGGCATACCCCTACAATGGTTCATGTCATATCTTTCAAACAGACAATAGTTTATCACACATGGTCCACACAGGTCCTCCACCTCCCGTTACATGCAGTGTCCCTCAGGGCTCAGTTCTTGGGCCCTTACTCTTTTTACTCTACATCCTTCCTCTTGGTCAGATTATTCATAGTCATGACCTTAACTTTCACTGCTATGCTGATGATATTCAGTTGTATCTCTGGACTCACTCCCCCACAGTCTCACCTCCTAGCACACTAACTGATTGTATCACAGATCTAAAGCTTTGGATGCAGGATAATTTTCTCAAACTAAATACTAATAAAACTGAAGTGTTACTGGTGGTGGAAGGTAACGTTCTTTCAGCCGTACACATGCAGATCATTTTTGACATTAATCAGTGATTATGTCTGTAAAGCTTTCGGCTCTAATTTCAAGGTGTGTACATTTGTAGTGGGTAAACAGTGCAGGAATTGCATCCATTTTTATACATAATCCCTCAAAGGTTATTAGTTATTATATTGTGAAATTAAGTTGTGTATATATATATAACTTTTAATTGCTAATCCCATTTAATGTCCTCTTTTTCAAACTGTAACCTCACCTTTCCATTCTTATCTATAAGTATTGTGGGTAACCCTCTGTACTTGTGCTGCTGCAGTCTTCTTTTGATGCTAATCTTTGACGTATCTACACCTACATCCTGAATAGTGTTCTTGGTCTGCGTAGCTGGTCTGAAAGGGTTTTCCTTCTCCCATTCACCTCCAGGCTCAACCACACTACGCTGGGCTGTGGTGCTGTCAGGTTGCTCGCGATTGCTGAGCAGTTTGATCTTGTTTCTCAACGGCGTAGCAAATGGTTAATTTCAAGACACCTACAGTAACTGATTTCTTATGATTTCCCTGTCACATAATGGCCTGTTTCATCACCATTGTGTTTGCTCCTTGTGCTGTCATACAACAATAGCAAACTCCAACTACAAATGTTCTACCTAGAATCTTCTGAAGGGCTATGGCTGGTTCTGTTATTCTTGAAATAATGAAATGAGATCCTCCTGCAAGAAACATCTGTGCAGCCAATCACTCAATTACTTTTGGTCATCTACAATTGTTGCACTGTGTACCCAACACAAACATAAACACCTTCGGATTAAAGCTGAAAGTTGGCACTTACAGTTATTGTAACATTTCAAAAACAATCTGCAGGAGACCAGAGCCAAAATAACAATGTGTTACAGAGCAAATACTTTTTTACTATGTTTTCAAAAGTGATAAAGATTACAAACAATTTATGATTGTTTCATTAAATGCCGATAATTCATTAATGTATGTGAATTACGAATATATGTATTTTGTAAACAAGTAAAATAAAGGGCTAATGTAGTGTTTTTTCAGAACCACTAGGCGGCACTAGAAATTAGAGGTATACATATTTACACACCACGAATACAAAATAATATATTTTCTTTATAATCATATACAATTTTGTTATAAAAAGCACATATATTTAAAATATTTCATAAAATTTCATTCACATTCCTCTGGAACTAATTATTTAGACAACGGTAATGGCTGTAGGCACAAAACGGCAAAATATAGGCTATAATTAGCTTGAATTAACAATTGCTATTTTCTATACATTAACATGCTGCACTTCTAAAGCAAAAAACTGACCAGTCAATCAGATGTCTTTTGAAAACAGAATAGCATAGCATTAAAGAAATTGAAAATTTTGACATTGTTTTTCTCTGTAAACACAACAGCGTAATCATCCTTTGAGATGAAATTAAGTATACGGAGTTTAATAGCAAAAAGATTACATTTCAGAAAACGAGCATCAACATCAAGGATCGATTTTACATAAACCGCTAATTACGTAATTTGAATTCTTTGAGATGGTTTATCTCCCAGAGTTATTACTTATAATTACTATTCTGCACATCTGTTCCAAAGATACCCTCGCTCTTTGTTTGACTTTTCTAAAATGCATATGGACATCTTCATAAACATTCAGATACACGATTGGATTGATGGCACAGTTCAAACACGCCAGACCACGGCACACCTGGTGAGCAATGTAGATCGTCCCAAAACTCTTGTAGCACGTCCCTTCCATTTTCAAGATTCTAGTTTTGAGGTTGAGGTTGCGAAGCACGTGAAAAGGGAAAAAGCAGACAGCATGTAGGACAGTCAGTGTCAGCACAAGCCTCAGGCACCGTGCTTTCAGGCCAGCATCCACACAGTCTCTTCTAGAAAGTACCACTGCCACATGACCGTAGCATCCTAAAATAACCAGCAGAGGAATACCGAAGCCAGTTACTGTCCATCCAATGCTGTAAATCAGGTATTCTCTCATATGCTCATCTATTGTAGTGTCGAAGCAAAAAGACCTGTTCAGTGGTGTCTTCTCAAAGAACACATCAGGAGTGATCTGAACACAGACTAGACACCATACGAGAATGGTAAGAGCCACAGAATGCCTGTTGGTGAGTCTTCCTTTCACTTCCATGGGGTGAACGATGCCCAGGTACCGGTACACACTGACGCACGTCAAGAAACCAATACTGCCGTATAAATTCAAGTTAAAGCAATACCTGGTGATTTTGCAGAAAGTTTCCCCAAAGATCCATGTTTTCGTCTGCTCAGTGTAGGCCAAGAAAGGCAAGGTGAAGATATATAGCAGGTCTGCAATTCCCAGGTTAAGGACAAAAGTCTGCACATTCCCAAATTTTTTCCAGTTTTTAAACATGGATTTTAAGCCCAAAACATTTGCAAACATGCCAAAAATGAATACAAGTAGATAGACAGTAGGCAGGTAGATTCTGGTAAAGTTTCTGTAGACCTTGTTGCATTCTGTGTTGTTCATGATTCCTTGAGTTCTGTATAGTTTGAAAGATGGTTAGAAGAATGCATGAAAGTATCAAGGCTCAACCAGCTGAGGAACTACAACAGGAAGTTTGTTTGTAACCTAGGTGAAAGTGGTTTTGAACTCCCCCACTGCAGCTTCTGGACTGCAATGTTTAACATGGTTTCTGTGTTTATGGCTCTAAGTTTGACAGGAAACTGACAAAGTGTGAAAAAAGAAACGCAGTCAGTGTATTGTGTATTCGAGCACAAAAAGAAATCATTGCATGCATTACAACAATTGTAAACACTAGAATCTGTCTGTGGCTATATATTAATTAGGTACATATAGTATGCTAAAATGTAAATTAATGTGTGGCAACCAACATATACATTAGCATTACCACAGAGCTACATTAAGAGGGAGTAAACTGGTTAAATGTAAGGCCGCTGGCTCTGTGTGGAACCCGTTTCCCAGGATCCCTTTGAGCACGCATGATGCCTCACTTCCAGGAGAGCCGCCAAGTTGGCTCCTACGAGACGGGACTTGTAAAATGACTCTGGCACATCATCTGTGACTCCCCCTGAGCGAGAAGTGGCTCACAGGGTCATTCTCACAGACCTTCTGACCATGAATTCCATCCCTTCCTCTCTCCCTCTCCTCTTACCTTTCTCCTAGACCCAGGTCACACAAAGGCCATATGGAATGCTTAGATGTAAGGTGGATTGTTTTATGTGATTGCAGGTAGTGTGTATGTTTATGTTCTGCCTCTTTCAAATGGTTTCAGTTTTCAAACACCATGTCATATCCTTATATAAGACTGAGAAGGCCTTGCCCCACTGATGTACAAAGAACTTTGATTCCTCATTAATTTTCCAACTTCATAAGTGATCTGCAGTTGGACTTTGCTTACCTGTATGTTTATAGTTCCATTGACATATCCTCTGGAAATATGTTTTTACATGTGGGCTTTAAAGTGGACAGGACTACCTGCCTTATCACCTGTGCCAAGAGAAGGCTCGCACCCTTTAGATTTTTTTTATCAGTTTGAGCACCTGCCTTTTGGTTTTTCAGATGTATCTATGGTGGAACCAGATGCTGTGGTTTCTAAACAGGAAGGCAAAGTCTCATCTACACAAGGCTGTGATACTTCTTGAAGAAACCTAAGACAAGAAAATGGGTACTAGCCTAGAAATGGGTACATGTATATAACTTATATACCTATGCATGCAATTTGTCATTTAAAAAATCTTAAATGCTGGATGGATGGATGGATGGATGGATGGTTGGATGAGTATTCAAACAAGAATCAGATTAGGTGAGATTTAACGATATAAATTCTTTGTCTGTGATTTAAAATGAGAAATAGAATATATTGTAACTTTAAAAATATCCAATTTCAAACCAGTGAAAATAGCTTGAAATTAAAATGGAAAGTTACATAAGACACAGTCTAATATGATATTAACGAACATGGCAGTTTTAGGTAATAGACTAATGGACAGCAGTAACTTCACTTTGATGCTTATGACATGGGAATACGTACATTGTGTGATATGTGAATTAAGATTAACATTTTGACATTGTGTGCAGTGCTGCCATTTCTCAGAAGATTACGGTGATTGTTTCTATAGTTTAAAACACATCGCGGCAATGTTGTATTTTCATTGAGGTCTTCTTCTGGAGGGTGCCGAGTTAATGATATGTGGCTGAAGGTCGTCATGGAGTCGTTGAGCATCATACAGGTCAACCCTTATTAAAAATCGCTGCCAGAAGCTGAACCAGTGGAGGGGCTCATTCCAAACACAGGTTGGGTACTATAATCCATAGCTCAGGCCAAACTTCCTTGGTAATTATGCAGCATTTATGCAAATGTTCCAGCAAGGGGTGGGGCCACAGAGTTGATGATACGTGCCCACACCTGTGGCTGATTGGCTTTGAGTTTAAAAAAAAAATCATAGCGTTCCTCTAACTGATGGCGCCTTTTCAGCATTACCTCTGAGGAGCCTGCAGTGTGATACAGGAAGTCAGTTATGAGAGTAGGTTTAGCAGCCTGGGGTATGGGTGACAGGCCTGCAACCACTGAGGCAGTGGGATTAAAAAATGGAGAAAGCATTAAACCAACTTGAATAAGTCGTGAATAAGATGATTCTTCATTTTTGTGTATTCAAATCAGTTGATAAGAAAATCCACAGGTCGCGTTCATATTAATCGACTGAGTCTGTGGCGGGCAGGACCGCGTGGGACTCTGGAACTCCTGGACATAGCGTTGGGCAGCTGGGGACAGTGGTAGTAACAGGCGCAGGAGTCGATGACCATGACGGGATGGTGGAGCTGGCGACCCCATGGGCAGCGGAAGGTTACCCTGACCGTGTGGGTACGGTATGGCATGGAGCAGCGGCCATCAGTGCAGAGTCCGCAGTACCGCGGACGGTAGAGCCTTACGCTGCGACAGCCCCGATGTGCCAGCCTTACTAGCAGTGGGGTCCTGTAGATGCTCTCACAGCAGTTCGGCCACTGGAAGATGAAGAACAGATCTCCATGACGACCCGGCTGCGTCATACGATGCCAGTTTCCATTCAAGACTGGGTTTGGCGAGATATGAGAGGATCAGGATACAGGATCAGGAACAGGAATCAGCATTGCATTTCTGAACAGGATACATTTAACTATGATACAGCGGGTGTCTTCCTCAGCTTGCCATATATACAGTGTAGTATTTGAAATTTCTTTCTGATATTAATGCGTAATGTAATTGTAATGAATGTAATCAATCAATCAATTAACTAATTACTAACATGTGACTACCAGCGGCTAATAACGAGCAAAGTGGTCTGAGTCTTTTCAGAGAGCGCTGTGGTCCTAGTACTCATCAGATAAATTAAGAAAAAAATCACAACTTTTCCAAATGTTCTTCCTTTCCAAGCTGTTGTGTAGAACATGTCCATGGACTACTTGTTTTGGAGAGAGGATACACCTTCCTGCCATAGATGATGACTTTCTACTTGAACCCCCAACATGGGCCTTGTTTCATCGCTGCATTAGCGAAAATGTGGATCAAAATAAAGATGACCTCTGGTCTTCCCAAGGCAAGATTCCTTTGCTCAGAGCATCTCCTGCTAGGTCATGTGACATCACTGCCAAATGTGAGCAGTTTCATGGAGGAATGTGTGTCTGAGGTGATGCCACAACCCCCAGATGAAGTGGACCAGATCACCACAGACATTCTTAATCCAGATAAATCAGGGATTTGTTAGACAGGGCCCTCCTCCAAATTGGAAAAAATGTAAAGGAATGAATCCGATTAAATCATTTAATTCATTCCCCATGCATTTCCTGGAGCTATTTTGTCTTTTTTGTTCTAAAGGAGTATAATTTCATTAGAGAAATTCTTTTAATGTGCAGGTTGCACAGTCAAACCTCTTTGTTAAGCTCAGGATTCTAGTTAAATTTTTAGTATTTGGAGCTCCTCAAATTCTCTTTCAAGCTATAGAATCATTTTGCAAAGAGCACTGCCATCCTACTGTCAGATCCCACATAGTATAAAGCAATTAAAATACGTATTCTCTGTGTTACTTTCCCCATTGAGGATCCTTTTAAGCTCCTTATAACATTTACCATCCTTATTTTTCCTTCTGCTGTGAAAACAGTTTCTCTCAGGACAAGTTCATATTGTCTTAATAAGCTTAATGAACCTGTCCTGCCTGGTGCCGGCCAGAGAAGGATGGACTTCCCCTTTGAGTTTGGTTCCTCCCAAGGTTTCTTCCTCCTGAGGGAGTTTTTCCTTGCCACTGTCACCCTTGGCTTACTCTGTGGGGACCTTGGGCCCCAGACTATGTAAAGCTCTTTGTGACAATGCTCTTTGTTAAAGGCACTATATAAATAAAATTGAATTCAGTTGAATTAACTCAAGTGTTTTTTCAGCCAATCTGCTGGTAGCTGCCCTTTCTTCTGGGAATGCAAGCAGGATAAGCAGTAAGAGGATGGATGAATGGATGGTTTTGTCAAGCTGGCCAGTCTGAGCAAATCTCAACTTCATTGAACATCGTGGTACGTGCTCAACGTCATGAAAGCAAAGGATCAAAGAGGTCATGGAGGCCGAGGGGACCAGGGGGTAGCCACTCACCTTGGGGACCCTTCGGGAAGTCACATGACAAGGCCGCACCTGGCAGAGGCGGCTGAGCAGCTCCAGGCGACAAGCCCGGTTCTGATTGGAAACGCGGGTGGAGATTCCCGGCCCACAGGTATGGGAGCAGGCACTCCATGCTGTGCTCTGCTCAGTGCAGTTGGGTATGGAGACTTGGTCCTGTATGGAGAGGTCTGTCCATGTGCCGTCTAGCCTGTAGGCTGTGTAAGAGTTCCAGATTACTCACCTTTCCCATCAGCTACAGCCTGATTCTTCACGATGACAACAGTTCTTGTCTGATTTCAGAAGGCAATGGTCTGGTAGAATAAAATCGTCATACCTTACTAAACTTATACGTTAGAACAGTCATACCTTACTAAGTTTATACCTTAGAACAGTCATACCTTACTAAGCTTATACATTAGAACAGTCATACCTTATTAAGCTTGTACATTAGAACAGTCATACCTTATTAAGCTTGTACATTAGAACAGTCATACCTTAGTAAGCTTATACCTTAGAACAGTCATACCTTGCTAAGCTTATACCTTAGAACAGTCATACTTTATTAAGCTTATACATTAGAACAGTCATACCTTATTAAGCTTGTACATTAGAACAGTCATACCTTAGTAAGCTTATACCTTAGAACAGTCATACCTTGCTAAGCTTATACCTTAGAACAGTCATACTTTATTAAGCTTATACATTAAAACAGTCATACCTTACTAAACTTATACCTTAGAAGAGTCATACCTTACTAATCTTACACCTTAGAACAGTCATACTTTATTAAGTTTATACATTAGAACAGTCATACATTACTAAGCTTATACCTTAGAACAGTCATACCTTAATAAGCATATACCTTAGAA